>JAGDQP010021610.1:1358-29162 GCA_022664845.1 Lepisma saccharinum
AAATCAATAGCTTACTCTTATTTACCAATAGTACGGACTAACTCACTAAATCAACACTGCTTTGTCACTTTTTTGAAGCGTGAAAACAATTCATTTATGAGATTTTATTTTCATAATTTGTAATATGCCTATGCATAATTTAACAATCTCTATACGTATATAAAATTGAAAGTGACTATGTTTGCATGAGCATCACGGCAAAACGGTTTGACCGATTGGAACTATTTTTAGCACATGATCAGATATTAGATCCGTGTGGGAAGTTATCATATCAGTCGACATCTTTTTTGGTTCAAAATGAGCGCTTAAAAACATTTTCCACACCGTTTGAGCTAGAGGTACAAAACTTGGTATGGAGGTGTACCATCACGCGTAGGTCACGATAATATAAGAAGAAAATTCGTCATCTTGATCTAAAATATCCGCCCCAAAACGCATTTTTCAAACATTGAAACTAGAGAAAATAAATTTGGTATGAATGTGTACCATCACGAGTAGGTTACAATAAATGGGGCAAAACTTTCCAATGAGGGTCAGGCTCTCGGGGGGTATGGGGGCAAATCTGCTCCATGGGGGTGAAGCCTCCCGGGGAGTCTGGTTACGATAAAGGGGGCACAGTCCTAAAAGATCCCCAAGTTCGAGGCGCAGCCCGCCACGGGGGAGAGAGCATTCGCTACAGTCCCGATTACTGTTGCTAACTTTATTCACACCGCACCAACTAGCGGGCAAATGAGAAAACCTTCTCTATAGGGAGCATCCCGCAAAGAGGTTTTGGAGGAAGATTTTCACCATGCGGGCTCAGTTCCCTGGAAAGTCTGGTTACGATAAAGGGGGCTCATCCCCCAAGAACTCTCGAATTTAGGGGCGCAGTCCGCCACGGGGAAGTGAGTATTGGTGATAGTCCCGATGACTGTTGCCAACACATTTTATTCCCCCCGCTTCAACGAGCGGGCAAATCAGCAAGTGACATATATATGTAATAATAATTGTCATTAAATTAGTTAAATAATGGCATTTAGGAATTAGGTGAGTAAGTTCAATCGCAGGTCCGAGTCCAATTTCGGACAGTCCGAGTCCGAACGAAAAGTCCGAGTCCGATTTCGGACAGTCCGAGTCCGAAAAAAGAAGTCCGAAGTCCGGATACCAAAAAGTCCGGATCTGACCAAGCCTAAGTCTGACCATCGACCTTCAGTAATACAGGTACGGTGATCACACACAGCAATCATAGCTCGTCTAGTATGAAAGAGAAATTGAGGTATCGAAGCAGGTTGTTCGCGTATGTTTGTTGTAAGACTTTAAAATGAGCCAGTCAGCTGCTGCATCAAGTCGCCGCATATGTCAGGCATTTGGTGAGAATACCGTCAACTAACGCACCGCCAGGCATTGGTTCCAGAAATTCCGTTCGGGAAATGTGAGCCTTGCGGATGATTCTCGCAGTGGACGACCACATGTGTTGGATTACGAGGCCCTAAAAGCAGCCACCGAGGAGGATAGTGGTCTAACGTGTGATGAACTTGCAGAAAGGTTCCATGTTTCCGCTGAAACAGTCTGAATGCACCTGCATGGGATAGGGAAGTCATACAGGTTAAGCTAGTGGGTACCCCACACATTGTCAGCAGTCAACAAGAAACAACGAGGGGCAACCTGTTTGTCCTTGCTCGCTTGTCACCTGAACACACACATATTTTGTCGCTTGCTTTGACGAAATGTGTGTCCTCTATGCCACTCCCAAGCGTACCAGACATTGGTTGTCGCAACTTGACCCTGTTCCTCACACCTCAAGACCACCTCTGCACCCAAGAAAGGTTATGCTCTCTGTATGGTGGACTTGTCGCCAAGTGGTGCATTACGAGCTCCTGCCACCTGGTCAGACCATCACTGCTGACCTCTACTCACAGAAGTTACAAAGGTTGCACCGTACACTGCGGCAGAAGGAGCCGTCATTGGTGAATCGCAAGGGTGTGCTGTTCCTCCACGATAATTTCAAGCCACATGTTACAAGGAGCAGCCGGGACACCCTTCAGCAACTTGGCTGAGAGACACTGTTCCTAGCACCATATTCACCGGACCTTGTGTCAACAGATTACCACCTGTTTCGTTCCCCCGACAATCACCTCCGTGAGAGATCCTTTGCCAATGAGGGAGACCTGCGAAACGCACTCACGGACTTCTTTGCCTCGAAGACAGCCGATTTTTATCATAAAGGGTATTGTGCAGCTGCAGGAACGTTGGCAAAAGTGTTTTATGCTGATAGAGCCTACTTCGAAACCTATCCCTCTGTTTATCATTGTTCTCAAACGCTAAAAAACTTTTTGGTTACCTATATTTAGGATAAGCTCGATGGTCAGTACCAGTAATGAATAGTAATTTGTTGCTTTTTAATATCTGCTTGGATGCGTGGCTGATACTACTGTTGATATGTCACACTCGAATATTTTTGTTTCCTTTCCAGTAAGAGGAAGTGGATGAGCTATAGTTGTTGTGTGTTCCTTTTCTATTTATGCATTTCGCAGCGTGCTTAAACCAATAAATATGCTGATTCCTGCAAATTCAATGTGTTGGCATCTTCTTCGCCTTTTTATTAAAAACAATGCTGATTTTGTCGGAGCTTTGGCCTGCATTTGACAATTTTCAGTTGGTAACCGCCTACTTCCGTTCAGCTAACAGATGCCCGGACGATACAAAAGTGGCACTGAAGTGAATGTAAAATAAACTACCTAAAATGCAAATGAAGGAAAGACAAGTCGCCAGTACAGCAACCGAAAAGTTTCAATGTTGTAAAAAGCATATTTTTCTAAAAAGAAAAGTAAATAAATGAACTAAAGATTACGAACGAAAGACCACCACATAAAGTATCTCCAGAAATTAAAAAAAATAGTATTTGTAAACTTGGTGCAACATGTTAACTACGTTAGAACATTTATCTTCAAAGAAACGGTGGTACTACAGACGTTAAAATGAATTAAATCTAACTCTAATACAGATTAAAGCCTTAAGAATGACTTCACAATATAAGATGGGACACAGATATTATTTGTAAAGCGAGTGCTCTTCGTGCCATATCCTAAGTGCATATTTATTTATATAAGGAATTATCTAAAATTACTTTTGTGTGTTGAGAAACTACCCACAACAAAGTTCAGCATGCAGCCTCCGAGATTTTCAAAGTCCAATTTCAAGCAACATGTTCCGGACCTTATGTCTACTGTTCAGTCTCCTCTCCTCTCAATCCTGAGTAAACCCATTCAACGTCACCTTTGACAACTCATCTAATTCAATCACCTGTCATATTCATATTCCACGAAGTATCCATCAATATTAAATGTAGGGCTCATCTGTCTTCCATTATGCTTGGAGTTGACCTTAAGCAAGAAGAATATCAATCGCCTGTCTTCTATGTAATATGTTCTGACGTCTTATTCATATTCATCACCCATCTCATTATCACCGATATATAAATATATATGAACTAAAATAAACGATGAAGCTTATAATGTCCATGATTATTTGAATAAATAAAGGATACTAAAATTTCCTACCAAAACATAGCTCACCTGCCCTTTCCAAAACTTCCAATTTCCCCTTAAAATCCCATACTTGTAAAGAGGGCGTAACCCTCTCATCAGTCGCTAGCCCCCTTCAGGAACTAGCTTTTAAAAATTGCATGTGTTAATCACTTTAAGAAAATGAACAGGCGATTTAACTCAAATATATGGTAGTATCTTGTACGATGTTTTAGCGGCATGTAGCCTCAAATAAGAATTTTGACAGTCGTATTTGTTACGATCAAGATATAATTGCTCATCTATACTTGAATATGCAGGTAGTGATTGTGAAATCATTATGTTGGAGGTAGACACAGCCCATTGTTTATGATTTTGATAATAACTTGTCAGCAATACTACTGAAGTAATAATGCAATTAGAATATATAGGTATAACAATTTCTGTTGTTCTTTGTAAAGATGTTAATAATAGTATTGTGAAGTCTGAGCTTGGCATGTCACATGTAATCGTCTTTCCTAAACACAATACGTCAAATAGTTCCAGGCAATGGTTTCTTTCTGACAAGTTCCTCCACCTTGTTAAACGGTTGAGGAATTACATTTTACATAGTTGAGTCGTTTTATCAATATTAATAGGCGCATTCATAAGAACATCATGACAGTTACTTCTGGCGGATTTGGATAATTGTATATTTTGCCCCTGGAAACGTATATTGAATATTTATTTTACAGAATATGAAAGACAAAGAGTAATTTTGGCTGCTTAATTATTTTTCAGAATAGCACCTAAGGTTCTAGAGCCTGCATTTCATGATATTGAAATAAGCCGTTCTTTTCAGTCAGCGATCTGTGCTTTGAGCGACTTAGATAAGACTCTTGACAGTTCAAATTCATGTATTCTCGATGGATAGAATGGCATGACATGTAAGGTTATCATATTTTTTTAGTGATTCCAGGGAGAATGCAGAACACTTTACCATAAATTCCACTTCTTGTTTTTTGCAATTTGGATAACTTTTCTATTTTCCCACTACATGAAAGGTTAGTTGGTTATTAATAATTATCTCTCTATATATAAAAAAAACAGAAGTCCTGACTCACATATCAACGCCCAGGCCAAACGGTTTAAACTGGAAACGTAAAGTGTATACAGTACATAGGTTTCGTGAAGTAAGGTACCACTAAGGAAGGATTTTTGGAAATTTGGCTTCGAAAGGGGTGAAATGGGGCTGTAATAATTATTCTAATATGCAATGCCCATATCTCAGGATCCCTTAAGTCTACAAACAATAAATTTGGTATTTACACATTCCTTTTAAGTTAATTAGACACGTGTTTCACTGTTTCTTGCTATTGGCTCTAGAAGGGGAAAAGAAAGGGTATGTTTTAATATAAATACTGACTGAAATATCAACGTTCAGGTCAAACGGATTCAGCTAGAAACTTGAAATTTATGTCTAATCTGGGTTTAACTAATCTACTTCACTAATGTTCAGTAAGGGAGCAAACAAAAGGTATTGTTTGAAAGTAGAAATGAAATAAAAGTTATTTCTTTTGTTAAAAAGAGAGAAAAAATCCCTGACTTAGTGTGGGATCGAATCCGATACCATACACCACTCCACCATACAGCCCGATGTTGTAGGAAGGATTCTGAGCAGCTTTTATATAATGAGAATGAGCTTATATAATCTTAATCTATATATAAAAACAGAAGCCCTGACTTACTGAAATATTAACACAAAGTCCAAACGGATTAAGCTAGAAACTTGAAATGTATGAAATACAAAGGTTTTAGGATGTAAGGAAGGAAGGATGTTTGGAAATTTGGCTTGAAAAGAAAAAAGAGGTTGTTGCGACAGACTTTGCCGATAGTTCCAAGAGGAACGCGTGCTGACGAAATAAAGGCGAGCATCAAATCTTCATACTTATGGCCTCTTATCAACAAATTATGCCTGAAGAAGGACGTGAGAGTTCCCATAAATGGTGACATGGCGGGAGGATTTTTTTTCTGATACCCTTCTCTAAATTAGCGATGGTGAGTTTCCTACTTTTGAGGGGGAAATAAGTTTACCTCATTTTCAGGTCAGGTCGTATCCAATGTAACAGATCTTATATCCAAAATTTATCCCGAAATGCAAAATATTCAAGAAAAATCCATGGAATAGCCATGTGAACGTGCCATTTTAACACCTAAAACAATACGGTAGCCGCAATAAAATTTTCTTAGATTTTTTCGACGGTGACCAAATGGATTACCGGTCCGTAGACTCGGCAGTTCAGAGTGGTGATGTAATTCACTACCCCGTGGAATTTCTAAATATATTAAATATTTAATTTCTAAATATATCCCAGTCATAAACTTCTCCTAAAAGTGGGAATATCTCTAATGTTTTCAGAAATCTCAACTCGCCTAAATTTTGCAACGGTACCAGACTTTAGTACAAGCTCTCTATAGGAATGTGATCTAGGCTACGGTGTTAACTGGTTCTGCTTAAGGGGACGAATACCTAACATACCATACGAGTATCCATTTGATTTTAAAAGGCTACAGTTTCCCTTAAAAGTCTGTTTCGCAATGACTTTAAATAAGTCCCAAGGGCAGATTTTAAAATAGCAGTGATTTTCGTAAGGGAGGATTGCTTATCAGATGGATAGTTTTACTTCGGACACACCAGAGTAAGCTCTTCCAACGGTTTGGTAATTCTAGCACACAAGGTGCAGCTACAAATATAGTTTATAAAGAAGTCATTCAGTTCCTTACTATGAGAAATATAAACATTAATATTTCGAACATCTTTGTCTCTCATTTTGACATAATTCTATGAACTGTACCTACACATCTTTGGTCTCGAAAGAAACATAATTTAGTAGAAAAATACAGTAAAAGTAAGGAATAAGAATAATAAGAAGAAGAAGAACGAGAAGAATCTGTACCAATTCCTGAAATCTACGCGAGTGAAACCGCGGGAAACTGCTAGATATCTATAATTCTTTAATTTAGAGTTCAAAAATGGCAAGCAATTTAGAAAATCAATCAGAAAATTCCTAATGTGGCTCTTGAAAACAGAAGTGAAAAAATAGTATTTAACGAAAAGATAGACAATACCAAATTAGAACCCATGAAAATAGTGTATTGGGTAGCCCTAAACAGAAGTCATTTTCGACTTTTCTTTCTAGAAGAAACAAAAACATTTCGAATGATATTCATTCTTTAAATCGCAGAGAAAAATAATCGAGGATAAATGCCTCAACCGGGGGGAAATTCCCTGAAACCAGGGTGAATGGTAACTCTAATGACACGTGATTTCATAAAATGGTTTCTGTCGCAGCTTAATGCTCTTAACGAGCTCGACGATACTTGTTGAAATTTGGAAGTTGTGGAAAACAGAAAAACAAAACTTTGTGCCACTTCAGAAAGGATATCTAATATGTTTAATGTTTCCGAAATGTTTGTGTGAGAAGGCTGCTACAAAACCTTCTCTTTATAAAGATTTGTTTTTAAATCTCCACTAAATTAAACGTTAGTTACTTGACATAAAAGACACTGACAGGCGATGGAGGGAGAAGCAGGTAAGGTCTTATATCCAATTACCATTACACCTCATCGGAATTTGCAATGCAACTCTCATGTACGTATGGGTTTGCCTAAGTTACTTCTCGATATTTGTGTAACTAGTCTTTCACTGCGTTATAAGATAATGCGCACGCATCGCGAGATAATGACCAAGATTAAATTGTGTAATTTTAAATAACTTTTAGTTGCAATTTTCTCTATATAGAAATTGTGTTCCTGATCTATAATCCAGGCCACGTCACTGAGTGAAAAGGTAAATTCATTGCTTAAAATGTGATACGACCATACTGAGTTCAGAATTTTTGTAATGCTTGCGTATACTGCATACTATAACTGTACACAATTCACCAATTACAAAATCAGCTGGCTTGTTTGCTTGAAATTTAGTAAATGGACAAAGTTTGTTAATATTAATCGAAGAGGAAAGAAAACAAATCCATTGAGTCCCTCTAACAGCCTATGACTTATTAGTAGAGTCCCGGCTATCATCTTTCCTGTTTATTAGAATCTGAACCCAGAGAAAATTAGACATATCCCTCTTTTCCTTAATATTTTGAACAGGGTCGTTACATGGATGTGTGCTTCCTTCCATTGTTGATTACACAATATGTTACAATTTAAATCAAATGAGCTAGATTTTAATAACTTTCCTACACACCTAGGCCCTATTTGCCCTATTTTAACATTTTTAGCATATGTCCCCTTGAACTTTAGTTCACTCATTCTGGTATAGTACCTCTTCAATATATATAGAGAGATACAGGATGTAACGAAAAAAGTGGTTACAAACTTTGGGAGATTAATCCTGACATCAAAACAAGAAAAATGTTAATATGAAACTGGATTTAATCACACTTCGTTCTCGAGGTAAAAGATTAGCAATTTGGAGTCCAGAATCCACTCCTTGTAAAGGTAAATACAATGAATAGTTCGCCATAAATCTTAAAAGATGAACTAAAATAAAATGTATCCTTCGAAAGGTGATTTTGCATCGATACACTAAGAATTAAGGGTTAAAATTGATGCCACTCGGTGATAAGGGAATTTCATTCATTACTTCTGTTGTTTAAAATTCTGTGCGCTCAACAACCGATCGCTGTGCGATCATCATAATCGCTATACTAGATCACGTATGAACCTACTACTTTCCATTCCCCACCACAACTCTTCCTTCCTTTTTAAGTCTTTTACGGTTTCGGTGTCCCGCAAATGGAATTCGCTGCCTATCTCAATCAGAGAGTCAACTTCATTATCAAATTTTAAGTTTATGCTCTTCAACCACCGCTCAGTGCAACGCGACTAATACTGGTTTCATCAACCTTCGTTAGAAATTTATTGAATCGTAAAGAAGCTATAAGTACTTTGAAAACCATTAGATTCTGTAACTAATAATTCTTTGAGTTCTTGGGAAGTATTGGTGAAGCCCACCGAAAAGACAGTTTTCACTTCATTCTTTCTAATTGTTAAATGTTGACCAGCTCCGCCTTTTGTTTCCATGTCCATAACTGTGTCATAATTTAATAATATTATTCACTTCTGTGGTGCTTCCAATGGTGTAACTATCTATACTTGCCTATTTTTTTTTTTGTAGTCTGAATGTATGTGTGTGTGTGTGTGTACAGAGAATCCTGTAATAACTCGATTGTCTTAGCTTGTAGTTTAGTCCACTTTTATTTTCGTTTTCTTTTTGATCATTAGTTTATAGATTGATTACTCTTGTGTGTGTGTGTTTTTATTATTGAAACTTTTAATTACACTGTATTGATGGTTGAGTGTAAGAAAAGGACGTCATGGCCTTAACTTTGCCATCTAAAACAAGACGAAATAAATAAATAATTAAATCAGTGTTGCCAACCTGGCATAATTTATCGTTTTTTTAAATTGCACTCACTGCGTCAGTTTATTGGATATTTGTCATCACGTAATGATAGTAAACAACATATGTAAAGCACAGAGTACAGTGCAAACTGAGTACAGTGAAGCACAGTGTTGCAAACTAAATATTTTACCAGGCTAAACATGAGAAATTGGAACGTTTCTTGAAAAGAAGGGGCAAATGTACACAGTTTGCAACTCTGCGTTCTGTGCTTCACATGTGTTGTTTAGCATCATTAGGAAATGCCACTAATCCAATAGACTGACGTAGTGCTATTTGAAAAATTATACGATAGATTGGCAACACTGACACACCCAGTGGCATTAATTTTTAACTCTTAATATCCTCTGTATTGGTGCAAATGACATCCGGAAAACTAAGTTTTATTGTTGTGCATCGTTTAAGATTTATATCGAAATATTTATTGTATTTACTATTAGAAGGAGTCGATTTTGGGCTCCAAGCTGCAACCCTGTATCTCGAGAATGAAGCGGAATTCGATCCATGTTTATATGAACTTCTTTTCTTGTTTCGATGTCAGGATTCACGTTCCAAAGATTGTAACCATCTTTCCTTTACACCTTGTATACCAGAATCACTGCATCACGAGGCCATCCGAGGATTGTACGAGGATCGTTGGATGCGATATTTTCTAGCTTTTTAGCTACTAAAGTCGCTCATCGACCTGTATGTAAAAATATGTACAAAATATTTTCAATTAATAAACGAGGATGATAAAGTATATAAGTTATTAAACATTCATACCTCTAAAGTGTACAAGAAGTACATGTTCTTTTACAGTGTACATATATATATATATATATATATATATATATATATATATATATATTAAATCACAGTCATGTTCAATCCACTAGTGGATGAGGCCTCTCCCCGAATATATATATAATAAAACAAATACATACCAGAGTGTATATTTTCAGCATAGCCACGTATTGTAAAGATGATAAACAGAATAAGTGTTTTCCATATGTCTATCATATTCTGTTGTGTTGAGTTCTTAAATATTACACTTGTTTCCAGTTAAGTGTCACACCACATAATATTCTTAAGCGATTATATAGTAAAAGTATATAAAGCACTTGTACTTTTTCACGACCCCTGTTTCAGTCAGAGGAATTTTCTGGGAACCTTATCACTTCATGGCCGTATACGAAAGAATGAAAGTAAGATAAATTATCATATGTTGTAGAAAGAGAATGCATGTTTTTGTTTCGTTGGCCTTCACATTGAGCAACGTTGAACAAAACGGGAATCCGAAACTGTATCACCTACTTGCACATATTTTTTTTACAAATTATATTGTTAAAACTAGTATGAGCGACACTACAAATAATTATAGAAACAGTAACCTCAAAGTTAAGTAACGTGACAGTACAAGGAACTTTAGTCACCATATATTTGTCAATATCTAGTTTTTCTTTGTTCTTTTCAAGTATCGCAATTCCTCGTAAATTTCCAATAGCTTGTTTCCGTCTTTTTTTTTTAATGTAGTACAGAACTAACTCACAACAGACCATTAGGAAGTTTCTTTTTCTTTAGTGTTAACAAAAAAACTTGAACCAAGTAATTCGATATGTTATTCAAACCAGCGAATTTTAGTTGCTCTTTGGTACAGTTAATCTCAATATAAACTACATTTTTGTCTGAGAACCGCAAAAGAGGACTCCCTGGAACAACAAGAAACATTTTTTCTACAGAGATTGTGACAGAATATTGCGAACTAATTCTGTTCTTCTCGCTATACGTACATTGGTTTTAATAATTTAAGCAATGTATCATAGAAAGGTTAAATAAACATCAAGTATCATACAGAAAAAATATTTTTCTTGTAGTTCTTTTTTCCTTAGGGAGACCCCTTTACCCTGAACAGATGGTAATTTTAAAATACCCCAGGAAGTATTAGTCGTAGCAAAACAAGTAACATCTCCTCAGAATCATCTGTAAAAGATTTTTCACATAGTGCGTGGTCTTGTGGTGTAAAGGGCAGAAAAGGAAAAGATTTCTTAAATGTTCCACATGCTCTACTTTGGCGCTAAATAATTATCTCTTTTGCGAAATCGCATGTGAAATACGTTTGAGTTCTTAATAATTTGTGCGAGTTAGCCCAATTGAGACGCATAGGTAACTGCAAAATTTAAGCAGTCGAAATTTCTTATGTCCGTGACGTGAAGTTAACATAAACCAGTTAAAGTCACATAAACTATAATACCATGTAAATGCTCCGACTACATTTTCCCAGAAGAAACTCACGTCGTCTTGTTTATCATTTCCAAGCTAGAGTTTTTTGCTTATCTCGTCTGTCCCAATATCGCTTACCTTTTCCTCCTTCCGGACTAGGAAATCCACACAGTTATAAGTTTCATCTGCTTTCCATTGCTTTATTTTCTTTTATTTATATTTATGGGACGGGCAGGCAGCTATGCCTAGCACTAGTCTGGGAATTATTTTCTAATTTGTTAACAAGAGAACCGTCAATAAGTTTATATCGAAATCTACCCTTTAATGTCTGAAAGAATCTATGTCAGAAAGCTCGTATATAGCAAAAACGTGCCGTTTTCAACTTCAAGGTCTCGAGATTGATGTTACAATAACGCCGCTTGCATGTTATATTGCGGATACTGCAGTTTTGTTTTTGTGTGACTGCACATATTCAAAAAATGGAGTTACGATAATATGGCACTCAGGTGACGATATTGCGTGACGAAGCATATACCCAACGGTAAGTGTATATCTCATCTGCGAGGAGTGAGCTCTGTGAGGGAAAACTGACTCCCACAGCTAAAGGTACGGCTATACTTTGTGTTGTAAATAAAAAAAAAACGTTCTTTTATTTAAACTTCCGCTTAAAGAAATATGAGCCTTTGCTTTTTTAATTTCGTTTATTTCTCAAGGCAGCAATTTGTAATACTGCTAACATTTCTTTAAGCAATAATTACTTTTATATAGGTAATTAAGAAGAAATACAACATAAACTAAACCCTAGATTATAAATATTTTTTGGTATATGTGGCATTCCAGGTTGACCAGTTCTCGGTGTTGCCAACTTTTAAAACATTCATTAAAACATTTCTTCCATACCGTATCTGTCCCAAACTTAGCTTAAACATCATTCAACACAATACAAGAAAGTTTTGGGTGTTCCCGACCTCAAGCACACAAGCTGTCAGTGTTACCAGTCTATTTCAAAATTCAATTTATAGAAATGCCTTTATTAGTACAAATTTACACGTGTTCATTGATTTACACTAAATTTTGACGTACATGTTCATTAGGTACTGGGACTGGTCATACAGGCACTCCAGGTACTGTGGCTTGTAAGGCTGCTTACACATTATCCGACAAGCTTCCGATTTGTCGGAAAGACATTTTGTAGGTAGTAAACTTGAAGCACTTCAGGTGTTTTATCCGATCCGGTTTGGAACATCTGTTTCTCGCCTTGTTTACTCATTGCATAATGAAAGGCTTTCGCACAAAGAAGGCAACTGGAGAAGAAGGGAAAAGGAAAACAGAAAGAAAGATAGAAAGAGAAACAGTGTTGCTATCTCTCATATTTTCTAAATTCTCTCTCTCTCTCTCTCTCTCTCTCTCTCTCTCTCCCTCTCTCTCCATATAGTGCGTTCCATAACTCCTGTTCCCTTTTCGTTTTCAAGTTTGGGAAGAATCCGTTTTTTGCTGTACTCTTGCTAGAATGTGAGGGAGATAGGTATGAAAAACTTGAATACGGTTAATTAGATAAACATTGACTCAGTAGTAAGTACAAGGTAAACGTGGCTATTTTAATAATTCATGAGGGAGACCCCCTATGGCGAAACGAATAACGACGCAGACAATCTACGCATACTAATGAGCTAGCTACACGCACACGAATGACATTTGGACTACCCCACCCAGAGTTGCGCAGACGCGTACAGCGTTGGTGGCATGGTATTGGCGGACATGCTTAGTGCTAGTTACTTTACAAGGAGGAGACTTGCCATTACGAGACAGTTACTGACGAACCATGGAAGCATCTGTTGTACGCAATATAGAAAGACAACCTCCAGTCGTACCGTTGTGTAAGTGCACACCGCGCTGGCTGGACGAGGCATGTATTTAGTCTGCCATTGACGCCTGGAAGCCCTCAGAAAGCCTGCTTTGTTTGGGATGTTGGAAGAACAGCCCTCATCGACAGGAGCACGAATGTCACGGTCATTTAACGGGGTATATGTTACCCGACGTCTTTCCAGAGGCGGTGTATCCCGAGTTTGAAGCTCGAACTCGGTACACGTTACGTGATCCCAAGACGGTGGAAGTTCTGTTTAAGATCTACTTGGATAAGCATAAGAACGCATCTGAACTGAAAGAGAAGATGGATTGGGGAATTCAGCGTCTGATGAAAACCGAATTGTGGAAGGTGCAGGATATGTTTGCGGACAAAGATCGTGCATCCCACCGGTCCCAATAAGAGACAGTGTTTGTGAATTGTGTACTGGACAAAAACATCATATATAGTGGAACTGTGTATGTAGTGGACTTGTGTAGTGATCATGGCTCAGTGTACGAGTTGTAATGGCGATTATGTTGTGAACAAGTGCATATTGAAATCAGTAAGTACTTATTTACAAGACAATCCTATTTTGTGTTCAGAGTGTAATTTGGGTAAAGTACACAATTGCATGTACGTGTGGAATACGGGTACTGTAATTGCACAACATGTTGACAGTCATATAAACGATCCAGTACTTTTCCAAGACTATTATGAACGTTTCGTAGACCAGGGTCATCCTCATATTTCAAAAAACATTTTGTTTTATGTCTGTCGTCATTTTATAAAAGACCCAGAGTGTATTGCATTATTGATACCTTTAATTTTGGAACAGCAGAATCCTAGTGGTTCACGATTATTATGTGCGAGGCAGTACATTATTGGTGTCCAAGGTTTCAAAATTTCCGATAGGGAATACATTATTAGAGAATTTTGTCTAGTTGCATGTGATGCCACGTTATTGTTTCATTGTCTTATGAAATTACCTTATTAACGTTCTGATTTATCAACTGGTTATCAGCGACAAGTCGACTGGTTAACTTATAATTTGCATGGCCTAGACTGGAATACGTCGAATGGATATACAGTATCCCATATCCGCCATATTGTATTGCAATTATGTGAAATGGGCGCCATCTTTTATTGTAAAGGTCATGAAAAGATGGTGATATTGCGTAAAGTGTTTCAACTGACGAATCTTGTGAATGTTGAAGATCAAGCATGTCCTGAATAACGCACACTTAATTTCAAAGTAGATGTAGCAAAGTGTAGCTATCACCAACCAGTGCAAGAGTATGCATGTGCCTTGCGTCATTGCATACAGTTACAATGTTGGATCAAAGTACAAACATTAAAAGTGGTGGATGGTATAATGAAATTGAAATTGTAACATGATTGGAAAATAAATTTATACTACACAGGATGTGTTGGTTTTGTTTTATTTCATGAAATGAAACTCAAACAAATAGGAGGTAAAAGGTTTTTATTACAGAAAAACTACTCTACTACAAAAGGTTACTAAGTATTAAAAAAATATTTACAATGTTGTTTTGTTTTCAGGATCTTTTTGACATGATTCAGTACAAGTTGATCATTCCGTTGTAAGTTGGTCTTTGAAAATGTTTTTAGAATATTAATATTACGTACTTTATAATAAATATAAACTAGACAGAATAAGCCACACAAAACGGAATCATCAGCTTGATACTGGACGTTATTCACACGATATATACTGGAATTGCACCGAAGAAAGTGTACAATGGATTTTGGCGGCTTTTGTGCAAGACTATGAAAATAGAAGGCACGATCATTTTAATTGATGACAATACAGGTCCAGTGTGTGCCTTGCTGATAAGACGGACTTAAATTAACAATTACAGCGGCTGCTGCCTTTACTATTGCAGGTAGGTGATTCAAAGAGTAAATGCCAGTTAATATGCTCGCACTGAAACAGTCATGTAACACTGTCTTTAATATTTGATCAGTCCACATAGTCACACGGAATGACACTCTTCTTCATCATCTTCATGAAGTACACTGGGACTTGGGGTAATGGGTGTGGGGTTATATACACTTTTAGGTTCAGGGGTTACGTATTGTGATAAATCATGGTATGTTAAGTACTTGCTGTAACACAATGCTTTATATAATGCACATTGAAATGTATGAAACTGATGATGCCGATGTTCACAATGACTTTCAGGAAACAGTAATTTGGATGATTTTGGACAATGCAAATCTTCGAGATTCATAACACTTCGTCCCAGCATACGTTGCAGGAATTGTTGTTGTCGGTGTTCATGGGTGTAGAGTACAGGAATATGCTTTGTATAGTTGGTAAGTATGCGCTGAAGATCCTTATATGCGACATCACCATCGGACCAGTCGACTCCAAAAATGTGCATAGCGAGATATTCGTTATCGAACTGGATTGTTAATGGTAATTGGGAAATATCAAAAGGTGCCTTGAACATCCAGCTTTGAACAGTATTGACATCGGGATTCACAATGGCCAATTCCTTGACAATAAACTCATCCTCACCAGTTTGCTCAAACGCCGAAAAGTGGATGATTGCCCTCATGGTGCCGTCGTTGTAATGATGTAAACAGGAACTTAACCCCACCTTTTATACACTTACTGAGACAGAGTGCCAACTAATAATTTAAAATTTAGTGTAAGTATGGTACATTTATTTATATTCTATTGTCCGTATAGATATTACGATCTTTTGTCGATCTGGATCAGGGAATCAAATTGTGCATAGACCACGCAAGTAATGGATTGTGGAAGACACTCACTGAACCCTATTTTAATATTGACAGGCGAATCTTTGACGATATCCCACGTAGAGTCGTCCAATGTATTGGTAGGTGATAAAATAAATGCATATAGCGTATAGCCATTTGGATAATCTTCCGGTGTAATGGTGTGACCGGCATTTTGATGAAATATACCAGTACCAGAAATCAAAGAATGATAACTTTGAATATACAAATTATTGGCAAAATTAGGTGTAAGGGGACTGGGAGGATGAAATTTAGATCCAACCTGGACTTGCAGCTTGTTAAGATTAAAGTGCTGGAAATGGAAGGGATTAAGATCGTACCGACCATTGAATGCAGTGTTTGAAACAAACCCGATAACAAGACCTTTAGGTACTTTACCTAAAAATAAATTATCCAGATTGAACGTAGAGACATTTTCAGGTATGGTATGTACACGTGTTTCTACACGCGTCATTGGAAGTTTGGCAGTATCTTGAACCATAAAGCTATTTAACTGAAGTGCAACATCAGCAGAGATTTCTACACGACGAGCATACAGTATGACTTCCTCCAATTGAACTTTATAATTAGAATCCTGTGCTGCCATAAGACAGAATGCATCTTTACTACGACTCAACTTGACTCGAACACTAACTTTATTGAGAAGAATACGATCCATTGTTGTAATATCCGTAAAAAGACGCCCTAGCATTTCAATAGAGGCACTACCAGCAACCATTGCACTACGTTTTTGAAATCCAACATTTGCATTACCTAACGTATAAAATTGCCCTCCGGTACCCTTATACCACAACGCCGTTTTCAAATGTGTATTGGTAGCAGCATCCTCGGAATAATTGAGACGTGATTCAAAATAGCAGCGATAAGGATACGTACCATTAGATGAAGAAATGACTTTATCATTGAAATAAACATCAACTTGTCCAAACATAGAATGGAGAAAATTATTTACGGGTCCAACAATATCGGACGCAACAGGAGGAGGTCCCGCTGCTGCTATGTGTAAATTGGAACCATCACCTCGCGTAACTTTACATTTTACATAGAGGTACAGAAACGCGGGATGTATATACTCGGAACTATCTCCAGGAATAACGAATTCAATGGGTCCTTCAGAAGTGAGTGTGGAAATAGGTCGATATTCTACCATACGTGAAGATTCAATGGCAGTTTGTGTCATGGGAACAGATACCAAATCCAATTCATTGGTACAGCACTCTTTACTACCGGGGGTAAGGAACGACATGGTTGTTAAGTAAAAATATCTCTTGGTCTCGTACTTGAACGTTTACGGCGCTTAACAGGTGGTCCCACACGTCCAGGAGCTCTTCGTTTTCGTGCCCGTCGTGTACCACTACCGGTAAGCGACTGATTTAGTTTGGTTTCCGCTTTGTTTTTTAAAGCCGATCCTGCTTCCCGTACACGTGCCTTTACGGATTCTTTTACAGGTCGATTTTCCAACATATCCCCAGTAACTTGGATTCCTGTATGTAGAGCTTGTCGTCCAACGGCTTTGGCACCTTGTTTAATGAATGGCATTGCAAATCGAAAGAGACCACGGAATAAACTTCCAATTCCATGTCCACGCTGGTAGACGGGTCCTGCGAAATATGGGTTTCCACGTCCACGATGTATTACTGTCATTGTGGGAGACGTGTAAAGTGAAGTGTCATCGTCAATGTCCCGGATGCAAATGGCAAATTACGTCCTGCATGGTCCTTTAGTAGGATTTCAATGGTATCGAAACTTAATTTGCCAGTGGAAAGTAATGAACGTTTTGGAATGTAATGGTTTGCACTTTACCGTGATTTGTATCACTCATGGCCACAATTCGAAGTAATGGCGCTTTTGTATCACCTACATATTGAGGTTGTACGAGATCCGTATACACAAACATTTGTTGTGGGTATCCGATACTTAGGTAAGGCTGTTCCTGTACAGTACCGATTTTTAAAATGTTAATGTTGGGTTCGAATCCTAATTGCAATGCCAATAGAGGCGATAGGCGTATGGCTTGAATATTAGAAGTGGTTTTGACATGTACCGTATTGGAATACGTAAATTGTATTGCCGGCGTAATTGTATTTAATTCATCCAACAATTTCTGGATGGTTGAATAATATCCCGATGTAATACGATGTTTTACTATTATTCCATCCGCTAAATCAAACCAAAAGATATTTTCCCCATCAAGAACATTTTGACAAGTAAGCGGAATATAAATTTCACCAAGTCCCACCATCCACGATGCATCATTTAAATGAATTCGATGATTTAGGATATTACGAAAATGTGTAGGTGTATTATTCGTATACATATGTGTACTGGCATTTGAACTTAGCGTGACGTAAAAACTATCATCCGTACTTTCCGAAATCATGCTTTCCGTTTAAAGTGTAGTGTAATGCTTGACGTTCCAAATTGAAATGGCAATTTTCGACCGCGCTCGTCTTTTAAGTCTACATGTAATGTATCGAAATAAAGCTTTACCACTTTCATATAGTGCGGACGATCAAACATGAACGATTGCATTTGGCCATACTGGTAATCATGCACACTAATTTTACGAACTAACTTACCAATATTAGGTTGTGTTTTGACCACATCAAGACAAACGTTAATTTCCGAAGGGATATGATAATCCAAACTACATGGAAAGGGTGCAGGGATGTTGACGATCATGGGTCGTCGTTGACGGTGGAAAATAGTGAATGCTATGATTTTCTATGTTTGGATCATTACTAAACCCAAGTAGGTTTTGTAAGCCAGGTGTCATTCCAATCACGTATTGACGTCTTCGATAACGTCGATGTTTAATAAATACGTGATCACGTGCACTATCATAATGCAACATGCGTGGATCATCGATGGCTGTTGTATCATCTTCGTCGGCGAGATTGGGGATGATGGGATCATCGGCGGCAGCAAGTTCAGCTCCTAATTGTTTATTTAATTGAGTTACTTTAAGTAACTGCAAAAAAAAGTCGTAGGCGTTCTTTTTCCTCGGCCTTTTCTTTAGTTTTCTTTAAAGCTTGTGCTTCTTGTTGTGCTTTAAGCATGTCTGGAATACTTTGTACTAAGTTTGGTACCGAATCATAATACCCCGGTGGGAATATAATATTATATTGCGTTCTCCTTTTACCATTTGTTTGAATAATAATTTCCTGTTCCTGTGGCAAATTATAAAAACTCCAGGGAATGGTTACCCCTGTTAAACCTACTATCGAATCTCCCGTCAAATGAAGTGGTTGTACAAGCTTGGTCGTTTACGAGGCAGTCGTGTTATCGGGAAATACATGTGCACTTGCATTGGACGGTAACGTCACATAAAATTCATCTACATGTTTTGGTGACGTCATGATGCAGACTGAACGGTTTGTCGTCGTACCCAGCTATTCATACTTGGAGGATAGCCTAACCATTTGACATAGACCCATCCTTTTTTACGTTTAAGAACTTTTTCAATAAGAAACGTTTTCTTTGTCCCTGTAATAACACGTTGCAATTCGTGATTGTAAAAGCTTCCCTTGATAGGATCAAAATTCCAGTCTTTGATTTTATAGGTGATAGGTGTACTTTTTACAGAACGGTCAACGATAAAAATTTCACGCGACCATTTTGGTAAGTACCCCTTTTCCAATTTATGTTTATATTTGCTTACACGAACATAATCACCCGACTGCAACTTACATTTCGGTTTGGTTTTAGATTTGTTTCCGTATAAGGTTTGCCATACATGATTTACATGGGTATCAAATTACATCAACAGGTGCCATTTTGTTTGTCGAATGTGTAGTGTGATTATAACTATGTACGAGATCGGACAATACGTCAATGTACCGGTACGTATTTTCAGCCGTGAAGTACTTGTATATTTTTTCTTTTAATGTTCGGATAAATCGTTCAACAAGTGCATTTTTCATTTCGGAATGTACACTATAATGATTGACACCGTACTTTTCAAAGAGGCGTTTCAAGTACTGGTTATAAAATTCCGTCCCTAAATCCGTTTGGCAGTGTGTTAGTGGTAATTTCAATGATTTTAAAATTTGTGTAATGGCTTCAGCGATAATGGTTCCCGTTTGCATAGCGTGAAAACACATCGATTGAACATAAAATGTATCTGTACCCATCATTATACTTTGCCACATTTTGCATATCTGCTAAATCCATTTGAAGTAATTCATACGGACCACTCACATAATATTGTTTGCGCGGAAATTTTTTACGTGCAGGTGCATGTAATACATATGCATCCTGTGAAGCTTACCACTTTTTACTCGTTCGTTTTAGTGTACGTGTTTTTTGTTTGAGTTTAGCAATACTACCTAGAGATACTGGTGCCGTATACGTATAATACAATTTGGATAATGTATTAAGTCACACACATTAACATGATAATGACCTAGTCACAAGTTATAAAATTTAAAGTTTCTTAAAATGTTGCTTGAACGTTTCTTTACTTTTGAACGAGGTTTCTTTGCTTTTTTGCTTACCCGTTGTTGTGCACCGGCACCAAACTGGAAATTAATGAGTTATTTTGGAATATTAATTTGATGAAGTAATTGTTTAAATGCCTGAATCCCGATTGGATTGTGTGGTGTTCGGCGTCTTACCACGTCATTGACAAGATCAATAATATTGGATCCTGGAACGAGGGTGTTATCAATGGTTACTACACCGGTTGGATCCCAACTGATACGATTGGATGCATGCAGTAGATTTAATAAGACGCCCGTTTTTCGACTTAGGGTTTTCGGGACGGAATCAAGAATCAATTGAAATAATGGATTTGTAGTACTAGTACTTTTGGTTGTAGCGTCCGATTCCACCAATGGTAGTGCAATGGATTGATTTGCTGGAGGGATATGAGCCAAGTACCTATGCAAAGCCTGTTGGTACAAGGTATTCAATTTGAAGTTTATCCCTTGGATTTTTAAAAACGACGACATAATGTGAATTTAAGGATATATCACGTGCATGTTTACCTTCAGGAAATAGGTTTTGCACAATAAATATCACAGTTAAGCGTATCACATGATGAGCGTACTTCGTAAATAGGTTAGTAATGTTATGATTAGTTTCACTCATTAAATCATCAAGTATAATTAATGAATTCCGTTGAATTTCAAAAGTTTCCATATCGGGAATGCCATGATGGAATTTAATGTTTGTAACACTAAGGTTTGGTACTGCCGCTCCGTAGCACCAAACGATCTCGCTGAATTTAATACTAAACATTGTATCTTTATACTGCAAGAGTTTATTTACAAAATAACTCTTTCCGGCCCTTGAGGGCCCAGCAATCATGATGATGCAAGGGTGTGTAAACGGCAACATCCTGACTTGAAATGACTGATGGCAATCGAGTATTCCTTTTTTATATTATCGTGAACACGGAAAAAACTTCCCTACCGTCTGTCCTATTAGGCTTGTCTGTACCCATAGGGTAATTTCTTGTAGTCTGTTATAGTTACGTTTTCTATAATACGTTGTCGTTTGCTTTTGGTTACCTGATGAGTCTTTGTCTCGGGTCTTGATACAATGACAAACCCCGGCTTGTGTCGAATGTTGTTGGGAGAGAAAATAACTTTCTTTTGCGTCTTTTCTGTCACTAAGTCGTAAAAATGGTCTACCGTAATTTCATGTTTGGTTCTATTATTTAGAGTAATGCCCCTAATTTTTAGTACATCCTTGACTTTACCAGTACTAATTTCGTGTATGCGATACGCATAGTTCTTAGGTCCGAGACCAATGAATAATATCATTTCCCATCCGTCAGGTATCTCATTTGTAAGTTCGCCGAGATACCTGCCAGTATCAAGCAAGGGTTTGTCATACTTGTTTTGAATAAACACAATGGAATCCGTATCTACATATAGCAGTCGGTCGTAGGCTACGGTCTCCATGAGTTTATATAGTTTTAACCGTGCCCATGTTGATATAAAGGCTGCCAGGCAAACGTTCGAGAATGGAAGCGGCTTATTAACATTCTCTCTGTCCTTATATGTAACAATAAGGCTTTTATCTCCCACGGGGACAACGGTAGATACTTCATTTTGAGGGGACAACAGGAGTTTGAGAAACGTCTCACTGTCCGTGACAACCCTGGACTGTGGTAAATCAGTACGTTGACCCCATTTTCCATAATTTGAATTTAAAAATAATTTCGTTATGTACCGAAGCCCAGGATTCAAAGATACATTATTATAGTCCATACGGATATTTTCGTGCTGTTGGTATTCTCGTATGTATTGTTCTTTGGATTGGCTCGTTTTACACTCTGGGGGAAATCCACTTGCTTCCTGCTTCATTGTGAGGAAGCTACAAACGTACTTTTCAAACAGGCCTTTTTCCATTTCGAATTCCCAAATTTCATGGATTTTTTCGATGTATATCCATGTTTTAGCGCTTTGTGTATTTCTTTCGAATAGAACGTTCCCCTAAATTGCCGTTGTTCCTTTGTATGGTAACAGTCCGCGTTATTGTTGTGTTCCATGCACGTACGACATAACCCAAACATAAGTTTGGAATTACAAGTGAATGGAATGATTGGTAGTTTCAAATTAGCTGGGGGTAGTATTGTAAGTCAATAAGACCGTTGACATTTTCCGGTTTTGGAAAATTTTGCTTATGCACCGTCGGCATACCGACCGGAAGTGGGCAGCTCGCCATTACCCAGGGATAGAGTGACGTAACGTCCACATATGATTTTTTTTCATTTTCGCTGCATTTATACAACGAACGAAAACATTCCGTTCTGCCAGCTTTAAACGCATTCTTTGGACTAAAGCCTTCATCCAGGGTGGCGCATTTTGTTCGAATAAAATCCTGGATAGTCTTATCCGCTTTTACTTTGGCGTCCCACTCACATTCACAAATACGGATAAGTTTATATCCTAACCGTTTAATATATTTCCTTTTTTCTAACGTACGTTGCTATTTTTGTTCGAGGCCCTCTCCCCCATCAATGACGCTATGCCTAAGGCTGGGATAACAATCCTTGTGACCATGCGCATAACACCCATCAAATTCTCAGACCGTTACTTGTTTTGTTCGTTTATTTTTATGATAGTCATCTGCCTTGTACGGGCCAATGGAGACCTCTCCTCTATTACCACTATGTCGGATTTTTACACCAGTTGTGCGGGACATATATTCGAGCCAGTGAAGGGCCTTTTTGCTTTGGCGGTCTTGGTGCTGAAATCCAAGAGGGGGCAGGACAGCTATATTGTCTTCCTTAATATATAATGTGCGAAACACTTTAATAGCCAGACTTGCAATTGTCGACGACACTAAGAAGCACTGCAACCCGTTTGTGCGTTCTTCAAGGATATTACTAAATTTCACAACAGCACTCGCCAAAATATCAACGTCGTTTCTGCAGTAGTCAACAAGTTCTTTTTGCATATTAAATATGTAATTATGATCTTGACTACATGCATTGTGCCATTCGAATAATGCCTTTGCAACCTCAACACTACGACTTTCAGGTTCAAACCACTCAAGATCGGGTATAGGACCCTCATAATCTTGATTATCGTCCGTATTAAATAAATACGGGAATTCCCCCTTCTTTTGGTTATTTCCTAATCCTAAAGTTTTTGGGTAAATTACTTAGTTTGACCGACATGTACAAATACGTATCCCGGAAGACAATTCGTTTTCCAAGGGCCATTTTGATAATTTTTTGTCCTGGCATGATGAGATGCAGGTCTTTATCGTATCCCTGGTCCTCAATAATGGTTTTTGCCGCCAAAATCATATCGAATTTCGATCCGTTATGGGATAAGCAAATAATTTTTTCAAACGAAGTACGATCTGTAAGTATGTGCTTTATAAACTCGGTCATTGTTCCAAACACAAAATCGCGACTACCCCCATTATTTCTGTCTCCGCAAGTCATACATGCGGCTCTTGCATTTTTTTCGTTCCAGCAATCCTGACGACGATGACCTGCACATACCAAGTTTACTTCATGTTCTCGCTCACCCTTCGTGTTAATACTAAGTAATTTTGTTTCGCAGTCAAATACTATCATTAAATATTTAGTAAAGTGTTGACGTTCTAGCTTCTGTACAAAACGCTTATGCTCAGGCAACACATGTTTGTTACACAAGTGGCAAAATCGTTCGCCGCACATGTGATTTTCTTTCCGTCGACGCATATCCGTAAGGACTCAGCACGTGTTACATTCAACCACATTTTTACATAATACCTTGCCCCGGTTTAGTATTATTTTATGATTAATAAAACAAGTCAGTGAAGGGAACACTCGATGGCAATCAGCACATGGAACTCGTTGTTTTTCTTCTTCTTCAATCCCATGGTATACTTCACACCTTGCACATTTATATTGACATTTATGGTACACAGGGTCATCATACCCCTCCAGGCAATATGTACAGTAGGCCTCTACTCCCAAGTACGATGTTATAAAGTAAATCGTACTGTAATGTCCGTCCTGATATTGAATAAAAAGCAGTTTTGGAGCAGGTGGACCTGCAAATATACGCTCTGTATGTCTTGTTTTCCGGTCTCTTTCATACACTACAATTGATAGTTCGGGAGTAAATGTTGCTGAAACTTGTTTACCTCCCTTATGGTACAACCATTAATACGTTCAACGTCAACTCCAGCCGCAAGACTTATCTTTTTAGCTTTTTTAATCCACGCAAATGGATATTTTTCAGTATTCTGTAAATTTCGCACTAGCCATCGTTTATAATTTGATTTGGCTTTGGCCAAGACCAGACTTTGCGGCAGGCAGTAAATATCCGTTGAAGGTTCAATGGTATGTGCCTGAAGGAAAAGTCTCTTATCTATAAACTTTTTAATACTTTGGGACTGCGGTCCTCTCCCCAGTCGAGGATCCACCGAATGTAACTTTATTCGAATTTCGCCAAAAAGAAAAGCTTCATTTGAATTTATCACATTTTCTAATGTTTGTAAAATTACATAGGGTGTCAGTTCATCTCTCAGGCGCCAAGCCACGTACAGGGGCCTATTCACAGTACTTGTACTGATTTCAATGGTAAGACCCGCGTATGCCTCTTGAGGAATTCCTGGGAGAATATTTAATTCAAAGGGAAACAGTCCCGACACGTAAGCCTCTGCATCAACAACACCTACTCCATCATGGTTTAATACAACGACCTCTCTTCCCTCAATTCCAAAGTGTGGATAGCGACGTCGACGACTTGACAAAATTTCAAAGTTATCTGAACTTTGATTTCCGCCACCAAACATATCATCTGATGGTACCCAATGGTGCCACAGCGGAGGTGCCACACCATTCATTTTTGAAAGTTTGTTCAGTGTAACTTCTTCCACATTTAATGGGGTAATGGGGGGACGTTGAATCCCACTACCTCCACTTCCATTGTCTCGCGACAATCCCGGTTGTGCGATCAAGTTATTTCGGAGATCGTATTCTTCTGCAAGAGATAATTGTCTCGCGTTCGAAAACGTCTCCGGAATAGCATTACCACTTATTTCATTTCCCTGAACCTGAAAGGCAATTGGTTCAGAAGGAGGGGGTGCCATCACCGTAAATCCGCGTCTTGCATCTACCTCGTCCAAAAGGTCAAGTGCAAGATTAAGTGCACACTGATCCTCCGTTTCCCTTCTTGGCGTATTTGTCAGGTGCTCAGGTGGTGATGGTGGAGTAATTAATGGTACCTCAAATATTTCCTCCCCATCCGTGTCCTCCATTGGCGGTGGGGGTAAAGTATTTACATTAATATTAAATACTGAAGTGATGTTTTCACTACCATCCACAATGGTCATTTATCTTTCCACATGATCCTTTCGTTCTTGGTACTGGCAATCATTCCTTATAGGTATCCCATTACAAGGAATAATGCGAGTATCAATTCGTTGAGGAACACATGCAAGAACCGGAAAAGTTTCTAGTTCCCTTATAAATCTACTTGCCTCTTCCCACCCAAGCAATTTTACCAGTGTCACATCATTAATTTTGATCGACATCAATTTTTCCCTGATTTGCTAGTTCGTAAAAGCGAATGTGCATGGTTTCCATGATTCCTTCGAACCCTGCATAGTCGCTTTCATACAATGCCAGCAAATCTCCCACGGACTGGCACACTCTTATACAATCAATAATTTTGTCCCAGTAAGTGTAAATCAAATTGGAAATAAAATCCCTACTTACGACATCAAACGTCGGCCGAAATCATCTAGCCATGGACTCGCAAAGGTCCTCCAGGCCAAAACCATGCGGTCACCATTGCCAATACGTCCTTCCAAAAAAGCCAATAAAATTTTATCAATGGGATTCATGTTTCTGAAATAAACGGGGAGACAATATGTCAATACGTGTGTTCACAGCAACGATCTCACATCAACTAAATACAAACACTATGTGCACACATATAAATACATTCGGAGGATTGTACTTTTCGTGTTATATATCTTTGTTTTGAACAAATGAATATATCTAAGTGTTTTACAATGTTTGTTTGGCACTTGCTGTATTATTTTGTTTTCTAATGTAGTTCAAAGTGTTTTCATTTCTATTATTTCAGAAAGTTATTACATCCATCGCGTAATTGTTTGATTCCCAAGATAAATGTTAAATTTACGCAACGTTGTTACAAACTAAACTTGTACTTTTGTAACAAACTCAAGGTTTTGATATATTTTTTTTATTTACGAAACGTTGTTACAAACTAAACTTGTACTTCTGTAACAAATGTAACGTACGGTGCAACTTTTTTAAAAAAATAATGTAATGTTCACTTACCCTGCTTTTTAACTTTTAGATCCACAGATAGACAGACAATCACCTTCTAAGATAATTCGTTTGAATCTGTAACGAGAAGAAACACAAACATATTTTGAGTCACATTTAATTCAATAAATACTTTAACGATATGACGCTGTAACTTGCACCTATTTTAAAATGTGTTCACTATTACGATTAGTAGCAAGTATTGCACATGCGTTTTCAATTTATGTTCATTACATGGTTGCATTTCTCTAAATACTTTGTACTACATTCAATAGTATACAGCTTTCATTTTAGTTCATACTTTAAGCACGTTTATTCATATCTAGTTTTAATTTTAGTAAATACTTTTATGTTAGTTAGTACCAACTACTTTTCATAACCTTGCACATGCGATTTCATTTTACGTAATTACTTTTTGAAAGTACAATCATTAGTAACAAGTACTTTACATATTATTTTACATGCATTTTCATTGTTCATATCTACTTTATAAAGTTTTTATTACTACTTTGATTTTACTAAACACATAACACAACCACATTCTCTTCCAGTGTTACTTTTAGTTGCAACATATAAAAGTATTCAACTTACATGAGTTGTATCAATCCAAGCGGTAGAACTATTCAAAATGTGTAATCAGCAATCTGCAACAAAGAAAACATCTACTTAGTATCGTAGAACCGTAACTGTATGTCTACACAAGTCAGCGTTCAAACTCAGAATGGTATTCCAAACCACTCGCGCTAACTATACACTGCACAGGTCAAAGCGTCTTCCTCCCCTACCATGCATATTTAATAACCGGTTTCGACCAGGCTGCAGTGGTATTCGATCAATGGGTGGTGTTATAGTGCTTCAGAGCGACGTTGGTAAGTCTTATTTTTTCTTTCATAAGCAATGTGCTTTTGATGTACTACAAAAGTGGTTGAGTTGGGATCTACAATACCTCACATTTTAGTGTTAGATTGTTGTTTTATACATTATTTCTTTTAGACACTTGAATCCGTTTACTTGTACCTTGTATTTTCCCTATTTTTTCGATCCCGGGACTAATGGGTAATTGTATACTATTGTCTTATTTTGTTTTCATTGTTAACCACTTAACATTAATTAAAAACTGTTCAGTATTTGTAAATTTAAACATTTTCACATCATTAAAACAGAAGTCAAATCTTAGCTGATTTAGGCCTTTGGACGCCATTTTGGGGGTGGATGAGGTGAGGTGGAGTCTTCAAATGGTGTTTTTTGATCTTTGCTATCA
>JAGDQP010021611.1:0-31534 GCA_022664845.1 Lepisma saccharinum
TGTATACGTCTTTTCCATTATTAGAGGTATTCGAACAACCACTAATACATGCTTCCCTTTCGTCCTCTTTGCTAATAATAATGGGCGCTCTGTCAGCAGGTAGGTTAACACTCGTAGATTTCTGGGTCAGGTGGACCAAATAAAATCATGTTCTAAAGCCAGTTTCGTACAAAGTCAGGTCCCCATCTGGAATTAAATCTGTGACTTCCTTTTTATAAGACAGTGTTTACCAAATGTATGTTACTAAGCAAGGCAAACCACGTATGCTCATCCTTTCAATAGCAACAATCTTCTACGATCATTTTACGTTTAGTTCCCATTCACTCGTGTCCCCTATCGGAAATCAAATCCGGAACTCTTTCCTTAGAAGGCTGTGTTGCCAAAGGCATATTCCCGACCAAGATGAACCGCTGGTGGCGTTCCAGCAGATATCAATGACTCCAAAGGTCATTTTTACATTCAGAACTGAATCAGCTGTCCCTCCACTAGGAATCGAACCAGGAACTCCTTGTTTAGAATGCAGTGTTGCTAAGATATATCGCTAACCAAGACAAAAACAAATGGTGTTACCATCGAAAGGACAAAAACCCTAGTAACGCCATATTAACGCCAGTCTTAAATCATTTGTGTCTGTGCTCAAAATCGTACCTGGAATTCTAGATCTAGAAGGCCGTCCTGCCAAAGGAAGCTCTCTCGGCAAGGCGACCGTTGTGGCCTAGCATCCAATGAAACTTATTCCTAAGGTCGTTTTAACATGGATACTGAATCACATATGTTGCTAACAGGAAGCAAACTCAAAATCTCTTAATTACAAGACAGCAGGCATGGGAACTTATTCAGAGCTGATGAAGGTTTGTAAATCGATACCGAACTTTCTTATATGAGAACAAGCCCTTAAAGTCGGTTTACTATGTGTTCTAGACTACTTGTGCCTCCTAGTAAAAAGCAAAGTCGTGATCTCTTGCTTACAAGCTAGCGAGTTTGGTACCTTATCCATTAATATCGAAGCCAAATACCTCATGGGCAAGATGGAATAGAAGCATTCTCGTGAAGGTAATTTCTCATGAGTTCCGAATCATTTTTCTCCTCATGAATCCAATCTTGAAGCGTTTCTATAGACTACATTTGCCCGTTTTCTCCATATATTATGATTAATTGTGCTTCGAAGCAGTCTTTCCTGCAAATCTTAACAACGGAGAAGGCTAAGTGTATAAAACCCAACCTACCTCTCTATGAAATGCAGCTAAATAATTCGCTGAAGTCAAACCTCATCTCTGTTTGTCTCAAAAAACCTTCTTTCGGACAATAAAGGCCAGTGCATATTGTACACAAATACATAACAACCACGCCGTTGACTTCAATGTAGGTGATTTAAGCCGTTTCCGAAATACAACTACTTTTGAATCCCAGCTCTGTTTATCTCTATGCGTCTTCTTTCCGACACTGAAAGGCAAGTGCTTATAGTAAATAAATTCCGTACGGCCGGGCTGTAATGTTTACATGCAGGTGATTTAAGGTTTCCGGTATACAACTATTGATCAGTACAACGAGCAAGGTTCCAAAGGCAAGGTGTACTAATAGTGGTTTGCCATTGGATGTGCTATAAACGTGGTTTACAGCGTAATTACACGTTCCAAAACAGTTCAATCCAATTCCAAACCAAGACAACAAGCGTTGCTATACACCACATTTATGACTTCTCTCCCTAAGGAAGGTATAAATGCGTTTTCAATGAGACTTTTTCCAGTAAATATAAGAAAATACTTCGCTTTCAACAGAAAATTTGATGTAAAATCATTCCTTATCCCGTTATATTTTCGTACAATTAGAATTATGAGAACTATTTTCTGGTTAAAATACGCATATCATGTACTTAAAATGTGTCTGAAAGCAGAAAATGCGCAACATTAGCACGCAAAACACATTTTGTGTACTTTCTGAACACAAAATTACACAAGGTTCTGCATCTTGCTTATTAAAATCACGTCCAATCGCATAAAATATACCACTTATGCAATAATATGTAGGTATATACACACATAACAGTTATAGAAATAAAGATATATGTATAATACAAACGTATATACACGCATTATCAGAGTACGCGTTTCTTTCGTCTTTTATTCCATAATACGGTGAAAAGGAAAACAAGATAGTTTGAGACTATTTCTCTCGTCATTCGTTTGAAAACTATATCCTATATATTTATTTCCCTTTTCGTTCTCCACAAGACTTCCAAATAGGTTCAAATTCGAAAACTAGTCGTTCTTCTCCTCCCGATTTGGAATTTCGAAAAAAAAATGTTCAACTAGTGAAGATGTGTCTCAGCGACCTTATAAGCAGAGTACGGATAGGTAATAATATGTCAAATAGTTTCAAGATTCGCAACGGTTTGAAACATCTGCTAGGGGCGTACTCCAACTTTCGCAACGTAAAGTATTACCGGTAGAATGACCGTTCGGTATATTTTCAATTTTAACTTTTTTTATATTAATCGCAAGGTTGGAGTTTCTGGACTGAACAGAAGCATGCCTTGGTCGATACTAAACGACTTTTTATTTCTTCCTTGACCTCATTTTTGCTTGTTATGTATGCTCCCAACATTTAAATTTGTTTACTTTCTATATGATCTCATCTCTATTGAAATTATTAAATTTGTTGTGACTTTTTATCTCTTAATGACTGGAGCATACAGCTGAATGCATATTGTTGTATTATATGTCATAATCTAAAAGAATGATCGCTGCAATATTCATTTCTTTCATGTAAAAAATACGCAAGTTACACAAGTTAAGTTCTTCGGAAGTATGCTTCAAAATCTGAAACCTTGAATAATTTGCCTAAAGAGAAGTAAGTAAATGGACAAAGAAGGCAGGTGTAATGGAGGAATTCCTTTCAAGTACTTCTTGGTTTGTAGCACTTATCGTTCAAATAATGATGGAGAAAGATTGCACAAGTAGGATGAAGAAGCGTTTTAATTGCTAATTAGAGTTATGTTGATATAGGAAATACACCAAGACTTTATCATAGTAAATTCCAATACACTTAATTTTTATTTTATTTTGCTTCCGCGACTTTTTTATAGTCTATATCCAGCAATGCAGAACTGGTAAAGAAAGACTTGGAGTACGCTTGAATATCTCAAGTGTCTCTTTTCTGCCTTCACTTATTGGATGTCCATTTAGACGAAAAGTATGCAAATAAGTCTTTGAATGGCGAATCGATGAAGGTCAGTCTAACTTAGCTGGTCATTATGACTGGATATGGGTTTAATTAAGTTCTTTTCCTATTGTTAATATTTTAGGTTTGCTCTTTCGATGTTAAAAGAAAGTTCCTCTTAACATCGGAAAAAAATAGGTGGCAGGAATCAAGATAAGTTACTTGAGAACATCTCAGGTCAAAAATTCATATGACACGTCGTGACAAAAAACTTGTTAACGTTTTCTGTTTACAAATGTGTTTATTTATGCCGATAAAAAAATGCCTACTCTTGTAGTAAATATGTAGACTGTTCACGGCAAATTGAATTCTTAAGTGTGAAAACGTGGGCTTTATTCACGGGATAGCTGTGAGCTCTTCTGACTTTTTTCACCATTTGTGCTGTTCTTTATTTGATGAAAAGTAAATGGTTAGTAAATAATATTCTACAGTTTTGAAGGAACACAGAATTAATACGATGTCATGTAATACTTTGAAAACAGGAACAAGCTTGATGTTATCTCTGTAATATGTACAGGAAGATAGAAATCAGAATTAGAAATGTTAAGTAAATTTGTTGAGTTGAAAAAAGGTAGTTAAACAAAAAGGTAATTTAAATATCCTCAAAAATCAGGAAGAAAATCATAATCACTGTCAAGCCTAATAAAGTGAATAAACAGTTACGTAATTTCTTTATAGTTAAACATTAAATTGGGTTCTGTGTAACTTAGATACGTTGACTGATAAAGTATTATGATAGGGAACACTTATGGATCCATGCAACTAAGAGTACATCTTTGCCACAAATACACACATACAAGAGAAATCAATAAAAGTGTGTAAACGAAAGGAGAAAATACCTTAAAATAGGCTACCCTACAAATCCGAGACAAAACTATCTTAATCTTATCCCTGTATCTTTCTTCGGACTAAGTATAGCTTAAACTTATTTTTTTCCAAGTTCTTTTCGGAGACACTTAAAATTCTACTGATTGGGCTTGCAGGGGTTTACTTCAGTAATATCAGGCAAACGACAAAGGTTTCACACTGGATATTAGGCCTTAAAATTCGTTTCTACTACTAACCAGGGCGAACTGGCCCGACCGAGGAAACCGGGAATTCCCGGGTGTCCCTTGTGTCTGGAAAGCGTAAAGAAGACCACTTCAAATACTTTTCTTACGTTAGGGTATTGCCAGTCTTCCAAAATTAGCAATTTTGACCAACTTAAGGGGAGTGCTGAAGTTATAATCTCAGTTGACCTACTTTAGAGCCCTCACAAATGGCAAGAAGAAGCAATGCAAAGGTTAAGTGCACATTAATGGTAAGTGAACATCGATTAAATACATTCATATTTTTAAGGCACTATATTTAGTCAATACTATATTTCGTATTTTGAGACCTGATCAGTATCATAAGGACCCTTGCAAGTTCCTTTTTGGGAGGAGGCCGTCCCATGTAGGGTATTGAAACCCCTTGAAAGGTATTTTTTGGAGTCCACGTGCCACAACGTCAACTAACACAAGGATTCTTTGGTTACCTATGGCTGAGACCTTTTTTTAGTTTCCCGGGTGTGCCTTTTGGTTATCAGTCCGCCCCTGCTACTAACATTGCGTGAATGGACTAAATTTTCATTTGGGACCCTTTTCCTCCGTCCATACGTTAATAAGAGAAAATCATATTCAATTCAATTTTATTATTTGCAATATTATTACATTTCGTTTACGTTTGTATGCAGATTTAAGAAGAATCCTAGCTTCAGCCGTTTTTTTATTCTACTTTTGCTAATATCACAATTGGCACATTGCAGTTTCGTGATACAATTTTAACAATTACAAACATTAAAATTTCATAAAGTTTTGAAGAAGAAAAATCTGAAGAAAAGTCTACAAATTAACAATTACAATATAAATCCCTAAAGTTTTCTAAATACATTTATAACGTTTCAAAAAAATAAAAACTACATACTAAACATTAAATGTTTCTAAATACACGTATTAAATTTTACAAGTCTATAAACTACAATTAGGGATACTTTTTCATTGTCTGGATAAAGTACAGGTTAGCTAGTAACTAACAGTTAAACTCTAACTGGTGGTTTACCCGCTTTTGAATGTCTAGTTGAGGAATAACCAACAGTTAAGTTGAACAAACTGGTAGTTAAATTAACCCGTACTTCTACTTCGAGTTAACACGCTAACTGTAGGTTTCAAAACAGTTTACCAATTGCCACCTGCCAAAAAAAAAAAAATGTTGCATATGCTTTCAGATTAATGCTCTTCCGATGATGAGGAGGATAGAATTGTATTAGAACACATAAAGAGAACATCACAGTTCTTCTATTCAGCTTTTTAACGTCTTTTTTATTTTTTGGATTCAGATTCAGTTAGGTGCGGTACGAAAAGTTTTGTTTTGTGCTGGCCTGGGCATGAAGTCAGTTTGTGTTTGCACTCCCCAAAAATGTAAGACTTACAAGAATGATGGAAGTGTGTGGTGTTGAAACGCTATGTTTAACTTTAATTTTGGAGCTCCAAAAAATGTCAAATTTAGAGAAGAAATTTAATATTTTCAACGTGAGTGTAAGCATTGAAACGGAAACAAAGGTTGTAGTGATGAAAATGTGAAAAAGTACAAAAGTATCTGGAACTTCATGTGCTTTCGAGTTGAGAGTGCACATTGAGTGAATGTTAAAAGGCAGGTGCATCGCGTATAATGAAAAAAATAATTTAAGATAACTTTAACTACCTTTGCTACTAGACATGTGTCCGTGATTTTCTAGCAAAATGTGTGTCACTCATAACATGAAGTATGAATATTAAGTAGGTCTTTAGTATTCTTGCGCATGTCGCCATATTTAGGTGTGTTGATCAACACGACTGCATATTTAACAAAATAATAATAACATATGGTATTCAGAAACGCTTTTTGGATGCTAGTTCACTGTAAAAAGTGGAAACACGAAATGGATGAAAGTTACTCCGCTTAATGGAGAAATAAAGTCGAACATTAGCGTTTTGTTGTATTTACTCTAAAAAATAGATGTAGTGTAAGCCTTTTAGTGGAAAGTTGGTAAAATTAACTCCATTTTAAAGTTAAATATTTACTTTGTAGTAGCTTAACGTTAACTGAAAATGGGTTGAAACTGGCCAAAGTGATTTGTTCGTGAATGTTCAACTTATTTTATGATTAAAACTCTGTCATTTTCTAATCGAAATGTAAGTTAAACTGGCGATTTTGAGGTTACGTACTTTTGTGGATGTAGTTTAAGCCTTAGTTGGATATTCTATAATCCAGTAACAGGAGTAACGTTATTTGCTTGTCACTAAACGCCCCGCCATTTTGAGTATTTATATTGCCTCTACACTGTGAACAGTAAACAGTTCACTGGTGGACCGAGAACGGCAAGAATTGCATTGGCGGAAAGAGAAATTAAGTTAAGTATAAATCTTTACACTGTAGCAAACATATCTCTCCTTTTTTCACGAGACATTCTTCGTAGTAAAATCAAAAACGTGTTAATGATTAACTTCCTTCGCAGTAAAACCCAAGCTATAGATATCACTCGGAAAGCCAGAAATATCAACTGTCTTCATAGCTAAGTGACAAGAGCGTCTGGCCAGTGTGCTAGTGGACCCTGGATCGAAACCCGACCACTTCAACCAACCGAAAATTGGCTGAATGTAGGTTAATCCAAAAAGTGGATGCAGCTCAGCTACCTCCATTTCTTGGATGAACGTTGTGTCTCCTATTTTTACAGTGTTGTTGCTAGATGTTTTGTGTGAATTATTTACAAGGGAATAAGTGGTTTTGAGCGTATGCATGTATCAGTAAGATAAGATAGGATAAAATTAATTGTATGGGCGGTAACAGCACACATGTATCAGTAGTTGACGGAAGCTGTGATCCCGAAAGTAAAGAATTTCCATATGATTTTGAGACAAAATCATAATACTCCCCAAACTATAATGAAAATAGGTAATAAAAATGATCGTCTTTACTTGATGACCTGCAGCTTCCACTAGTTATTGACGCATGTGTACAAACTATACCACTCATTTCCTTGCAAATAATTATTACTGACGCGTCTATAAATTCCTAGTGACAGCAATACAAAAAGTGTCACAAGAAGCTGTGTCATTATTATTTCGTTAAATACTCAATCCAGTTGGTCAACACACATACATGGCGGCGTGTGGATTACTAATAGCATCACTTCAAATTACGAATGTCACTACTTTTCTACAAAAAAATCACGTACGGGTCGAGTGAGTGAATACGATTATTTAAGGTCAGGTTACAAAACGTTGTTCATTATACGCGATGCATATGACGTTTATCATATACTCCACGATGCTCATCCCCAACACGCAAGCACATAAACAGTCCCAACTACTTTGTGCTTTCATTTCATACTTCCATGACTCGAAACTAATTGCAATTCAACACTTCCACTCACGTTGGAAATGTTAAATTTGTGCTGCAAATTTTACATCTTTTTTGTGAGCCATTAAGTAAAGTTTACTCAGCAAATAATAAAGCAAATGGAATCAAGATGATTAAATATTCCTTTACCCCACTTCGTGAATTATTTACAAGGGAATGAGTAGTGTAGAGCGTACACATTAAACAGTAGCTGGGGGGTGCAAGGGTTCCAAAAGTGAAGTTTATCCGTTTCATTAGGAATCAAACATAATATTCGTAAAATGATATTGAAAAACAATAATAAAATTATTAAACATTACCCCACTTTACACTTTACCATATCCCTTTTCTCTTGGGAGAGTACTAGCCGCGGCTAACAAAAAAACCGTTAAAAAGTCATATTCAGTTTCATTAAGTATATGAACTTTGCTGACCATCTGTAGTGTGTTTCCCAATTACTTTGAAGTATATAATTACAGAGACTGTTAAACCACTAATGTGTAACCCCCGAAAATGCTCGACAGCAACTTTAGTAGTATACCCCTACTTGACTGACACTTTTTATTTAACCATAATTTAATCTAAAATTATGTGGAAAATTGCACGATTTTTTAAAAATGGCTTCTAACCTGGAGTCTATCTTCCAGAGCTGTACGATACGCGGCGTCGCACTTTTTGTCTACAATGTATAAAAGGCTACGGAACCTCTTTTCTCATCCCCTATGAAAGGTTACGGAACCTTTTTTCATCCCCTATTTACAAAACACTACGAAGCTCATTTTGCATCTTCTACAGAGGCTACGACCCAGCTACTATTTAACATAGCAGAGATTTCATCAAAGACTACGAAGCTCTTTTTCATCCTCTAGACCAGTGCACAATAGCATTAAAGGTTATGAAGCTCTTTTCAATCCTAAAAAACATTACAGTGGCTATGACCCAGCTCCCTATTTAACATAGCAGAGATTACAACAGAAATCTGAAGTCAGTTTCTATACCACACCCTACAACCAATGGACAATAGTAGTCGGTAGCCACAGCCAACCTAGGCCCAAATCAAAGTCAAATATTTAACCGTGTATATCTCGTAAACGGTGACATATATTGAGATTCTGTTTTCACAATGGGCTTGAGGGCATCGAAAAGTGTCAAATATTTAACCGTGCATAGATCGTAAACGAACAAACATATTGATATTCTGTTTTCACAGTATATGTGTATTTGTATATGTATTTTGGTGTGCTAATGTCAAATCTGAAGTCAGTTTGCTAAGTTCGCCCCCCTGGCTGTAGAATTATGAAACTTATAATGCAATTTATTTTACTCACGGGAATGTTAAATATGAAAAGTGCATGTTACTACCTGTTGCCGTCTCCGAGATATGGCGGTTTGAATTTTTCGAATTTTGCTATTTTGGGCTAATAGCTATGACAACCTCAAATTATGTTATTTTGTTCACGGTAATGCTGAATTTGAAAACAACTTGTTTCTACCTATTATTGCTTCCAAGATATGGCGGTTCGAATTTTGACATTTTAGACGCAGAATTGAGTAACTCGCAAATTATATGTTAATTAGGTCGGTGATACAGAATGTGAAATTTGTATTTCTCTACCACCTACCCTTTCCATGATATAGCGTTTCGAATTTTGCCCTTTTGGTCTTAGAATTGAGAACTCGCAGATTATATGTTATTCGGGCTGGCAATGCCAAATGTGACGTTTGCTTCTCTCTACCTATTGTAGCTTCCAATATATGGCGGTTTGAATTTGACGAATTTTGACAAATTATGACAAATTATTTTGACAAGTTTGACATGCGTCTATTATTTCGTAGCTGTCACCAGGCTGCAGGAAAGCGGGGTAATTGTAATAATTACTTTATTCACAAGTATGCAAGACTCGCAGAACTCATGTAAGCAATTATACACAAGAAATAATATTTTTCTTTGCTCTTTGACGACAAGTACACCTTCGGTATAGACTTCCATAAATTAGCCTTTCAGCGCTATTTTATAGATTATACAGAAAATTACAGATTTGACGATAAATTACAGACCGACATGGTGTTGGAGAACGTATTCAATGTTAAATTCCACGCTACTTCCTCAAATTGTACATTAATGACCAGCCTTATGATCCAGTGGGTATGGATGTACTATATTTTTTCTTTCGACAAATTGCGATTTGCATAATTCAATGTAGAGCAGATAGTCATGCCAAATGAGAACAATGCCGGACGAATATTGAATTACATTCGGAGAACATTGCTTGCACTGGCAATGTATTACCACGATATGGCATTTCAAATTTTGCTTTTTGGGCCCCAGAAATATGAACGCTTCAAATAATGTTATTTGTCTTGATGTTTGTTCCGTGATATGGCATTTCGAATTGAGAAACTCCCAGATAGGGTCGGTAATGTTTCTTGCCACCTTAGTCTACACTGTAACTGACTCGTTTGGCGTCAGGACCATTAGTGGTGGTTGAGAAGGTATTTAGTGAATAAAACACCTGGAATGCGTCTATTATTCGGTAACTATTACCAAGGCTGCAGCATAAAGTGACTAGCAAATTATTGGGGCCTGTAGTGTTTATACAAAATATGAAATTTATTAAAAAACATAGTTTGTTACAGCCAACAAAAAACAAACAAATGTTACCTTCGGATGGCGTGTAAGATGTTTTCCAGGTGCATTTCATTAAGACATGCAAATACTGTTTTAAGTAGAATTCACCCTAATATCAAATGTTTGCTGCTTTGAATGGCTAAATAAAACATAGGAAACGTGTGTGAGACGTCTTTCGACCCATGTTTTGAGAATATTTGGTGTTTTTGCCAATAAAGTACCACTTCGGAGGGTCACATTTAGCTATAAAAGAGACATTGTAGCATGTATTTTAATAATATTGTATCATATTGGAGAATTGATTTTAAGTAGAATCTAGAATCTGAATTCTAATTCTGTAAACAATTTTTGGTACTAAGACAAGCAGAGTTTGCAGTAATTTGAATAAAACGAAAGCTAGAATGGACTAATTCTACCAGGAAAAGGCTACTTAAGAAAGAAACTGACAAAATGTGGTCTATAGTAACTCTTGTTAACTCGATTGAACTGTTTTGCACCCCATTATTTCATTTATACGACATGGATTGATAAATTAGTACATGTCTTTCTTTCCTAAGGTGAAATATTCATCACTAAAATGCTTTTAACCTATTTGCAACTCGCTTTTATAGTATTTGTGTATGTATGCCTTCATTGTTAGAATACTCTACAACTGCTTGTCGGCTGATGGTTGATGGCATTACCTAGTTTTATAGCCATGCTTAAGCATTTCCATAACCAGCTTGGTCACTAGTATGGATAGGATACGACCTATTCAAGGAGTAAAGTCCTCAGAGATGAACTGCAAAAGGCATATTTGAGTTAGCCATGACATGTAGGGTCCACAAAAAGTCTTCCCCGTCTCACAAGACCACAGACACTGTCGCACTAGGTAATAATTGGTTGACAAAGCCAATAAATTGCAGAGAGAACTGAATTGTGACTTAGTTTGATGCAGCTGAACGAGAGAACAATAGCTATCAGTGAGTGTACTTTAGCAAAGGTGGCCGTCAAGTGTGTGCTGGTATGTGTTGAAGAATGGACACCTTGTTTTAGAGATGAGTGCTTTTACGATTCTGTTGCCAAAAAAGCAAAAATTTGAACCACCATATCGTGGTAGTACCTTGCCAGTGCAAGCAATATTCTCCGAATGTAATTCAATATTCGCCCGACATTATTCACTTTGGGGCAGGACAACCTGCTCTACATTATATTATGGAAACAGCAATTTGTCGAATGAAAAAATATGGTACATCCATAACCACTGGATCATAAGGGCTGGTCATTAAAGTACAATCTGAGGAAATAGCGTGGAATTTCACATTTAATACCTCCTTCAACAACATGTTGGTCTGTAATTTACCGGCAAATCTGAAATTTTCCACGTGTATAGGAGCACGTGGATATTGTGAAAATAAACAGGCATGTTTATAGGACAAACATGCGAGTAAAAAGGAAATATGTGACACACATAGGAGCAGACGACTTTCAACTCCACAAACTAGCACCAAAATAAGTGGATAACATAAGACAGAGGGAGCTGGGATCAATGTAGGAGAAGCAAGAAGAACCACCCCTACAATCAACTATAAAAGCAACCTGGATGAGGCAAGAGCTATTACTCAATCCTCGGGTGGTCAGCTCCTCTCCTTCCTCCTTTCGCAGTTTGCTAAGCGACTAGAACAATCCTTGGTACGCAGTATGCTCTGTTACTGGTACCTTCCTGAACTCGCAGTTGGCTAAGTGACTGGTGTGTACTCTCACCTATAAACCTAACTTCTTCCATACGCAGTTCGGTAAGGAACTGGTACAACTACCTGACACGCAGTTGTCTCTGTTAGTGGTGTCATCCGCACAAGTAGTCGGCTCTATGACTGATGTGTACTCTAACCTTAAACCAACATTTCTCCTGTAAGCAGGTTCCTCTGTTACTGATAAAACTACCCGACATGCAGTTTGCTGTTACTGGTTTCATCCTACATACCCTAATCTTTATCAAATCACCCAAAGAAGAAGAAGACATCTTAGAAGTCATACTTCTAAATAACTTGTAAATCATATTCCTACGGGGCGGTAATTTTGTCAAATTTACTCCTTTTATAAATAAATGGTTGAGGGCTGAAACCAATCCCAACTATAATTGTCTCTACAGATCCAAAATAGAAGGAACATTATGTGCTGGTAGGCGTCGACTTCACATTTTAAGGGTGGAGGAAACATAAAATGCCCAAAGAGTGCACAAAAGAAAGCCCAAAATACCAATAATATTGTAGTGTGTCAAACGACTATATTTTGTTTTTAAAATCACTGTTTGATATCTACATGGTTAATATAGCCAGGTTAGGTTACGGAATAAGATTTTAAAAGACATTAAACATACTTGTCACAAGGATTTTTATGGGTAAATGCCAGTTAGCACGAGTTAAGGTGGTCGAAATATAAATTTTGAAAAAGAAAATAGCGAAAACTGTGATCTGGAAAGTCCATTAAAGCCATCATTAAATCTTCCTAATTTAACAAAATTTTCTGGGCACATCAATGAAGACCCGGGCAGATGATTTATGCTGTTCGAGCATTTAGCTGCCTTGCAACAGTGGGACCATACAAAACGTAAAGAGCTATTGCCAATGTATCTGCAGGATACAGCTTTGTATTCAGTATTGCAATTGAAATCTCAATTTTTTAGGAGATACAACTTACGCACAGCTGAAAAATAAGCTTATCAGCTTATGTAGACCAAAAATACCACTTTATATGGCAGAAATTTAAACAATGTGATGCAACAATACCAGGAAGAACCTATCGACTCATTTTTTTACGAAAATTAAGAGCGATATGGCATAACATTCCGGACGCTACGGAAGAGTCCATTATTTATCATGAGGCATAAACAAGCAATATCTAAAACACAGCATTAGAAAACTACGCATCCGTGACCGATCAACAATAACGTTTGCATGAACTCGAAGCATCAACAGATTTGTTAAAGAAGAAAGAATTTATGGAAAAGTCTCAGGCATGGTGGACCAAGCACAACAGAGTCAGACTACAATAACTTCTCCAATGGTCAATGAACCAGTTAGGCAGATGGAGGGACAGAATATAAATTTCGAGAATTCCATGTACGCCCTGAGACATATGTATCCGCAAATGAACATTCAGAAGCCATACAGACAACTTCAAAATAGCCAAATTATGCAAGTACAAAATCCTAGTAGGCAACAATTTTATCATGAAATTCAAAACCAGCAATCGGCAACAACACAAACTTTACCTCCATGGTCCACACAGGAACCTTAATAGACTTTCGAAAAGGAGAACCAGAAGCTCTTGGTCAAATATATCATTACCAGGCATCCTCAAATGTAAGAACTTTATTACCATGGCAAAAACCTGAGCTACCTAACAAAATACCTATATATCAGACAATAAAATCTCAAAATAACCAAACCATTCCCAACCTCCCATCCTTGCTTGGTATAGTAATCAACCAGTATAACCTGGGCAGGAACCCGTTAAGCACATTATTGACACTTCAACCTACCAGATACAACAAGTCAATCCTGCTCCTACTAGACGAACCAACCTCAAAATAATTTGGAGAGCATCACTAACAAACTAGCAGAATTGTCTCTGATGGTGATTAGAAATAATACTAGCCAGAAGCAGGAATACAAGAAAAAGGGATCGAAAGTATTATAATAAGAAAGGAAATAAAAGTGGGGATGGGGAGAAAAATCAAAGTGAACCTGGCACTGTTTCAATATGTGCCGTATGTTTTAATGAAGATTTACTCAGATTTGCTGGCATCGAGAAAAGAAGGACGCTGATTCAGAAAATAAAAAACAGCGTCCCCGACCCAAAATCAAGTTCTAAGAAGCCCGTGGACGCAGTCAGGAACTAAGAAGAAGAAGGATGAACTTTCATCAAAAGGACCTACCACAGCTGATTCATCAAAATTTTGTAGTCAGTTGACAACGAAAAATGGGGGAATTAGTGAAATATTACACCGAAGAAAATAAATCTATGATCAATGTATGCGTAGATGACGAAATCATACCTACAGTCATAGACCCAGCAAGTACAATTTCCATATGGTCCCGGACTCAAATTCCAATAAACTGCACTTTAATACCTTATGTCACAAATGTGCGTGGTATTGCAGGGAAGATACTCCAAATGAACTTTATTGAGTCAATTAAATTCAAAATTGGAAACACTTCATACATTATTTTAGAATAATTGAACAAGAAAACATAGGACCACTTTTGCACCGCTGCAAGCAAAATTGGATATAGAAGAAAGCATTATTTCTCTCTACAAAAATCAAGGAAACCGATATTACCATATGAAAGAAATGGAGAAACAGCAATTTCGCAAGCTGTCATAAAACAGGTGGAAGATTATATTTCTGCTGACGTGATAGTTTCCAAACACACAACTATACCAGCTAAGATTATTTTTTCCTTCCTGTACAAGTCAAGAACTTGGTAGAAAAACAGCAATCAGCATTTATTTATGTCCATTTGTTAAAGTCATTAGTGATAAATATGGGTTAAGAATTTTATCATTAAAATGCCAATAAATGATTGCACGATTCTCGTAATTAATCCAATGTCAAGGTGAAAGAAAATAAATTTGAAAAAATCTGGTAGTATACACTGATAAAAATGTTGAAGAGATTTCTCTCAAAATTGAAGACGTAAAAGAAGAGGACTTGGACGATGCATATAAATATAGAACAAAACAAGAAATAGAAGATAGACTGAAATGCACAGAAAATTATTTTGATATATCTGCTTTCGATATAAACCCAAATATAAATGCAAAATTAAAGGATCAAATTCATAAACTTTTGTGCAAGTATAGAGACACTTTCTCGTATTTTCCAAGTGACATGGAGTCATTTAAGGGTTATGCACACCGTGTAAGAATTGACAAAGCTGCTACTTTCCATCAAAGATCTCCTCCAGTTCCTGCTGCTTTCAGAGACCAATTTGATAAACAGCTGGAAGATTTGATAAAAGCAAGCATAATTAGTTAAACAAGAAGAAGTGAATTTTCATCTCCTATGATTATCGTTCTCAAGCCTGCTTTTAAAGGATTTCGTTTAGTTTGAAATCTCCAGGCCTGCAATAAGTATACTAAATACTTAGCTATCCTATTTCAAAGTACTGAAGATGTCTAAAATATTCTAAGAAGAAAGAAACCGATATTAACCTTAGACATATCAGCAAGCTACCATCAAATAGATTTACATCCTAGTAGCTTTAAATACGTCTTTCGAAGTACCACACCCTAGAAAAAGTACCAGTTCAAGAAATGTGTTATGGGCAATGATAGTAGCGCTCAAAGTTTCTCTATAGCTACTAGAATGATATTACAGGGTTTACCAGACTCTACCACATCATTCGCAGATGAACTTGTGGTAAGCGACTTTACGGGCAAGAAGCATATAGAATCACTGGAGAAACTGTTGCGGCAACTTAGAAAGGACAATTTTAGACAAAAACCTAAAAAAATGTCACTTATTTTATTCGGAATTAAATATCGTAGGACGTAAAGTAAGTGGAGAGAACATTATAATTTCTCCGAAAATTGCCAAAAAATACAAGAATTTGGAAGACTTAAAACTAGAAGGCAATTACGATCCATTTTTAGGAATTTGCTCGTTTACAAGAAATCATATAGTTAGATACACCGAAAAGATCGAACCTCTACAAGGAACTCTATCAAAAAGGACTAAATTTTCTTCGAACGAAGAAAAGGAAAAAGTTTTTGTTCAACTAAAACAAGACATCCTAAATGCACCAGATCTAAGTCACTTTGATGAAAATTTAGAAATTAGAATATGCGCAGACAACAGTAAGATTCAAGTCGGCAGAATATTGGCAACATACTATCCTAAAACTGACAACGGAAAGGCGGTGTTATACTGCTCAAGACGCTTATCAAAACAGAAAGAAACAGCAGCAAATGGGCCCAAGAATTTCCTGCGATTTTGTATTGCTTGAGGAAATTCCAGTACTTTATTATGGCCAGGCCTTTATTTTGTTCACCGATAGCAAAACTCTATTCAATCTACAGAACCAGCCAGCCAGAACTTGGACGAAGTACGTCACAGACGGGGAGTCGATCAACCTGCAGACGTCTGGAACAAAAAACCGACATTAAAAAAGATGTCGATGACGAACAATTAAGGAAAGAAGAAGAAAATTAAAAAAAACGTGGCGAACAGAAAAAACCTACTGATATAGTTTCCACAGCGGAACAAGATTTAGTATTCCGTTTTAATACATTAGAACTAAACTTTTATATTGAAAATTACATTTCGACTGAGACATTAATTACAGAACAAGGAAAAGATAATTTTTTCTGGCATAATAAGGGCACTCAAATGGATATTTTTTTTATTTTTTTATTTTTTTTTTATTTGGGGACCCGCATTCCACCCCTGCCTCTTTGCATACATTGCACAAGACAAGTTGTGCACTTTCTGGGACGTGCATCACGAGCAGATATTCGCTCTCCTTGCCTTGGGGCAGGCATGTCCCTAGAGATTCTTGGATTGCCGGAGTTCCGGCATTCCAAAAAGCTCCTGTGTTCCATCAGTCTGAGACTTCTGGGGTTGCGGGACGGGCTTTTGCCAGGCGTCCAGAATGTTCTCCTGGCCTCAATATCATAAATGGACCTTTTGCATGGGGGGAACCCTTTCTACTTATATCCCATTTATTTAGAAAAAGAACAAAGAAACAAAGTACATAACATTTAAGTAGTCAAACAAGGGGACAAGGACAGGACAAAGACAAAACAGGACAACACATAACTTGAGCTGCTTCTTCGTATGGCTTCTTCTTCTTCTTCCTGTAACAAGATAAAAAAAATAGCAAACATAGGATTAGGTGCGCGTGGATGCGTTGGTAAATCCACAAAGTTTTTTTCGCCATCCCATTCCTGGTACTAACTGCATCTTCTTCTTGTCACAGGTTACTCCTTCTGCAGTCTCGTTTCCATTATACCACACTTTACACAAATTTCACTTAACTCACGCACTCTCTCCTCACTCATTCCACTTGTTCCATCTAGCCGCATTGCTTCCGGGTTCCAGAAGATCAGCGTTTTTGCACAAATATTAATTGTTATCTTTCCTGCTCGCCTTCATTCTTCGTTTTAATTTATTAAGGCTATCCGTCCAAAAAGGTGTTCTTTTTTTATTGCTCTGTTTAATTTTGGGCGCTGAACTTCTTATTGCTGTCCATATTGCATCTTCTAGGTTAGTAGTCAATTCCATCAGATTACAATTATGTTCAATTTGTGGAAGTTTCAATTTTTCCACAAATTTCTGATTATTTATTTTACTAATGTTATACTTGGTGTTATTTCCTTCATTTTCATCTTCTCCATCAGTTTCATTTCTGTTAAATTCTATATTAAAGCGGACGACGTTGTGGGCACTAGTAGTTGCACAGTCATGAACAATCCAGTTACATATACAATTTGAAATATCTCCCCTAGACAATGTAACGTCTATGTTTGATTCCGCTCCGGCTCTGCCTCTAAAGGTAGGTGGTTGTCCCTCTCTGTTTAAGACCACAAGGTTATGTTGTTCTATTAACTCTTCGAACATCTCTCCGTTGTCATCTGTATCACGGCAGTGCCAGAGCGAAGACTTAGCGTTGAAATCCCCCAAAATAATTATATCCTTATACAAAAATCCAAGTAATATGTCTTCTATCTTATGGACGAAGATCTCCCTCGGGATGGAGAATTGACAATATACATTCACAATTGTTATTTTATGTTTTCCCCTTGCTATATCGACACAGAGCGTCCATTTATCCGCATATTTTAGGTGTACGAGTGTATTTATTTGCCGATTAAAAATCACTATCGCAACCATTGGATTCGGATCCTCAGGCAGTATTGCTACAGCACTCAGTGGCATATTGATCAGTTTTCCTTTGTAGGTATATGGCTCCTGCATACATGCTATGTCCACCTCTTCCTTTTCGCAAAATTGCCTAATTTCTGCTGTTGCTAATTTCGATCTATCCAAATTAATTTGGGCTACTTTGAAGATGATTATGGTTGTCGAGTGTGAACATAGCAGGCGGGATACTTTTCCGCTGGAATGAAGACTATCCTTCCATATGCCATAACAAACTGCCTGTAGACATTATTCGTGTGGAACGATTCATTCCTCCTCTCGAAGACTTTATCAATTAATGTAAGCAAATCTTGTGGATCGCTGGTAATTCCATTGGTCCTAAGGTTAATCTTATCAACCTCCTCAATTATAGGGAAGGTTATTGTTTTTCCAGATGGATGTAGATTTCTAACAATTATTCGTAATGCCGCTGTCAGCATCAAAGGTTCTTCCAATTTCGCTAAATTGTAATTTAGGTTAAGGTTCTCGTAAAATGCATTTGAATTAAAGCAAGCCTCCTTTTTGTTTTCTATCGAAATTTGTACTACAGCTTGGCTTTCTTCATTTTCGGTTCTCCGGTCGTCTTGATCTTGTGTGTCTTCCATCTCGATGTCTTCTGTATCTTGATTAATATTCTTTATTGCTTTTCTCTTGTACAGCCTCGGTATCCAAGATTTCCAGTTCTTCTTTTTCTTCTTCGAGTTATGTTTTCCAGCTGTTGGTGGTTCGTCTATCAACTCTGTGTTCTGTTTTTTCTTTATTTCTTCCAATTCTTCTCTTGAAGGATCCATATTTGCCTTTTCCTCTTCATTCCTCTTTTCTATGTTCTTAGATGTCTCATTTTTTAATTCATCCAATGCCTTGTTGATGGTTCTGAAGAGTGAATCATCATTTATTATCATTTCAAATCCTATATTTTTAATTAGGTCTTCATATTCTTTAATTCTCTTCAGAACTGCATATGGGTCCGTTCTCCATAAACCCATTCCAATAGCTGGTATTACTATCTTTTTCCTTGTAGTTCCCATAAGGTAAGACAGTAGATTTAATGTCTTATCCAAATCCTCTGTAAAGTTTTCTCTTCTTGATTTTATGTGCATAAAGCCACATCCATACCTGTTGGTCGAAAAATATATTTTCAGGAAATCATTATGTTGAATTTCTATCTCTTCTTGCTTCATTTCTTCTAACTCAAATACATCATGGGATAATGCCACTATCTGCGCAAATCCTCTGGGAAATGTGCTAAGTTCGGGGTTAATAAAATGGAGAATAACCTGATTGCCATCCTGTAGGTCAATGTGTCCCAGCTTCATCGTGAAGTAATTATCTGTTGGTTTCGTATAACTGTTGGTTAACCAATTGTTGATAAATTCAATTTTTTTATTTTTGTTAAATTCCATTAGTCTAACCAGATTCCTTTTAATTTTACACGGGGAGAGCTTTTTTCTTTGTTTATTATCCTGGTCCTCGGCCTGATTTGGACTAAGATCCATAGTCAAACCTATCAATCGTCCTTTGGAGGCTTAATTTATATTGGGGACACTCATTTTGTTTACCCCCGCATTTTTTACCCCTCGAATAGCAAGGCACACAGACCTTCTTCTCTTTCTCTTTGCAGTCGTTTTTCTTGTGGCTTTTGTCGCCACAATTTCCACATCGTGAATCGTTTTTGCAATGATTTGCTATATGCCCGTAGTCAAAACATTTTAGGCAAGTTGTGACCACCAGGTAATCTTTAATGTTGGTCACCTCGTACCCTATATAAATTTTCGGATTCTGTATTAATATTTGCCTAACCTGTCTTGGTACCTCAATCACAAGATGATATCGATCCTGTCCTCTAGGGCCCGTTTTGAATCGTGGTTTTATTAATTGACGTTGCTCATCAGTGATATCTTGTAGGTTTCTAACCAGCAATTCTTCCACCACTTCTGCTTCCTTCATCTCCGTCGGAATGCTGTAGATTATCATCATCGGGTTCCTCTTTTCGCTTCTATTCGTCATGTCAAAATTCTGTTTCATGTTTGGATGATTCAAGGGTTTTTCCTCATCCAAAGTAGTTGCCATCTGTAATAGAATCGCGGTTTTTGTTTGGATCATTTGGAAATTGATTTTGTCTTGTCTCTGTATAGACTTAGTTATCCTCATTCTTGTATCTTTCAGCGATTCTCCTTGTTTTGGTTTGATCATTATCGTGGGTTTGGTGTTTCTTTTGGTAGACTCTATCAGCTTGGTTTTCTCCGGAATTTTAGTATTATCCTTTTTTAGCATTTCTGCAAAAGTGACCATTGGTGTCTGAGTCGGCACCTCCCTTGCCGCTCTTAGATTACCGTTTTCCATATATAAGTTACGTATCTCTTCTTCTTGCAGAGTTAACTTTTCTTCCGTCTCGATTCTTCTTCTTTCAGTCTGCTCAACTGTGACTTCCAACTCCTTTATTTTTACAGAGCCATGTATTGCGTCTTCCTTCAGCTCATTAATTGTCCGCTCATATTTATCCACTTCCCGTTCCCTTTCCTCAACTTTTGTTTGCCATATTACTAATTTAGTTTCAATTTCTTTCAACCTGTTGTTTTCTCTTTCCAATTTCTCTCTGGTTTTCTCTAACTCCTCTAATCTTCCTTCCAGATATGCATTTCTTATTTTAAGCTCTTCATTTTCCTTTTCCTGTTTGTATCTTTTGACTCTTTCTTCTTCTTCCGGCGTTCTCATTCTTTTTCTGGATGCTCCTTCATCTAGCTCAGGCGGTAAATCCATCTCCTCTACTTCTGGATCAACGAGTCCTTTCCTTACTGATCTCAATGATTTGGGAGTTTTTTGTTGTAGCTTCTCCCACTCAGCATATATTTCATCGACGTGCTTTTGTCTTAACTCTCTTTCTTCTCTGGCCGATCTGGGTGTGCTGGTGTTTATCAGCTTCTTTTTTATTTTATCTTGCCATCTTAACGTAAACGGGTTATTAGATGATTGTTTGTTTTCTGACTTAAATTCTTTTTCGAATTTCACTAGTCCTTCTCTGGTAAAGTCCAAAAGATCGAATTCTTTCGCCATAGTTCGTTCGTTTACGCACACGAAAACACTTACTACGCTTAAGGTAAGTTTAAGTTTATAATAATTAAATGGAAAAACCAAAAGGCCACCCCGGTACCGCAGATCCGGGAGCAGACACTCCGAGAGGCCGCTTAAAAAAAAAAAAAAAAAAAAATCGGCGGGGGGTCAATGACCCCCGGAGAACCATTCCCGAAATGCTCGCGGTCAAATTCTGGACCGCAAACAACTCGGGAAGGGGAAGGGGCAGCGACCCCCCGGGTGAGGTCAACGACCTCCCAAAATATCAGACCCCCATCTCATACGGCACCGGAGATTCGGACCCTAGCCCTCCATAATCTTGTAGTACGTATCCACACAAGAACTTAGAAGTACCACGGCAATGACGGCGTCAGGACAGAGACAAGATCTCGCCTAACAACAGTCACCTTCGATTCACCTTCAGTTTAATTCACCGGAAATCCTCGGTCAAGAAAGCTTGGATGATGTGGCCTTCTTGATGACAACGTATTCTCGGTTATTATAGTCCCATAAGGTTAACATGCAAACTTTCGATGGTCAATATCTCGCACCAAAAAAATCGCACATATTTAAAAGTTTCACAAAATGTTCCTTTGATAATTAGGAATATAATAGAGTACTTACAACTTAGGTCCACTGCGTTTCTCCCTCCGAAAAACCACACTTTTACGGAGCGATTTTCACACGCGTCTGCTCATTAGCAAAGCAATAACTCAAGCACTCAAATGGATAGAACCGATACCACCTACAGCAATAAGAGCATCAGAGTTATACACAATTAAAGACAGAGTTCTTTATTGAGTACAAAAAACACCACGCCACGACAAGGTATACCTTTTATGCATACCTCAAACGCTGACAAGGAAGCTATTTGAGGAAATACACGCTAGCCCCATCAGTGGCCATTTTGGAGTAAGCAAAATGTACAAACAATTCTTATAAAAATTATATTTCCCCAGGATCAAACAACTAATAGGGTTTTATACCAGTCGGTGTTCACGCTGTCAGCTACTTAATAAGGAATTAACCAAGAGACACGGTGAAGTGCTACATCATCAAATAAAGAAAATCAGCCAGGAGATGGCATTTGATTCTTGCGGCCCGATCCCATGCGGCAATAAAAAATTCTTCATCAACGTCGGAATAGAATATGCTGCAACTCACATGACTACCAGAATAGCGGACCAGATTAATGTAGAATCCGTTTCTATATTTTTAGAAGATGACATGTTTATGTTTTACGGGCCGTTGAAGGTTTTGTACCTTGATATGCATGCAGTTAATACTAGCACGGCTTTATAGAAACTAGCTCAAAAACAATATTGAACTCAAATATAGCCCAGCGTACAACCATCATGGTATAGGAACAACTGATCAAATCTCCTCAAAATATACTGAAGCATACAGTCCAACATGGACGATTGGCCAGAAATGTTACAGAAGACTGTCTTTGTTACAATTGTTATCCACAAACGAATTCAAAAGAGGCACCGATTTTTCTACTGTGTGGATATAATCTATGAACTGCAACAGACTGTGCATTTAACATCAGCCTTCCAACACAAATACCAAGGGAGGAACTACCAAAAGTGAGGACCTACGCCGCCAATAACTTCTATCAGTACTTCGTGAAACAAAAGAGATTTTATGATAAAGTACATAAACAAATTGAATTTCCAATTGCCTCATCGGTCAAAATATTCTTTGCTGAAATAAAGCCCGGAAAACCAGAGGCGTGGACATCGCAATACTTCAATAATTGCACTATATTAAAAGAAACTCCACCCAAATTTATATGTTGTCGCCTTCCCGGAAGGCTTTCGCAAAAGAACACAAGAATTTGGTACATAGAATACAATTCTACCACTAGGACGATAAGCCATAAAATTGACAACCATTTGGTTAAAACTGAGAAAAAATAGCAATTTTTTTCATATAGGAAGAAGGAGAAACCGAAAAAAGTCATTCTAAAGCATTCATCACATACAGGGGACATGAGTTTTCAATTACTCACGACAGATGGCATTGCTCAACGTGCAAGAGAAAAGACATTGATTGAAACATTAACTAGAGGCGGTTTTCATTACTACGAGTAGATGACATCTAACATATGACATTTCTTTAAAAGAAAAAAAAAAGAATATTTATATAAAAGCAAGAAAGAACAAGAAGAGGGAAGAGAGAAACAAATCAATTGGATACCTACCCAATCACCATAAAAGGAAAGACTACGCTATCCACTTTCCAACCTTTTGATATAATGTACCGTTACCCAATCTTTATTGGTCAAAACAGTTAAACAATCTTGGAACAGAGTACACAGTTGGATGAACAACTGTTCTCCATCCACCGCACTGTCACGTAAATACCGTAAAGCACGTATTATTTACTTACGATTCGTAGAATCCAGAAAATGGTCTTTTAGAAATTTACTGATACGAAGGAAGTATTCTTTGTTCAGTTTCATCAACATTCTGTAACGACACTAAATTAGAAACAACTACTCTTGTTATACAAATCATTATTTTTTTCTTCTCCCGCAGGAAGTCCAACGATCTTCTAGAGTAATCACTGAGATGAACAATTCAGCATTTATATTACTACTATGCATTATTCTACATTTCCTTAATGGCAAAGCAGAGATTGTCATACAACAATATGGAATATCAATGGGAAAGATAGAGGCCCATATCAATTACGAAGATGTAGGAATTTGTTCCATTTCGTCTTCACATAGACTTCTCGGGGGTCCACCTGCAAAATGATAGCTGTGCGGAATACGAAAAATTAATAGAATCTATGCACCAACGAGAAAAACAATTCGTGGACAAAAATTCACGAACAATACCGTGCGATTTCAAAATAGGATGTGTAAAACAACAGAAACGAATGCTCCTTTCACTTCTCACTGGATTAGCGAACCTCGCAATCTGTATGAAACACACAAATTTAAAATTGCAGTTAACCAATTGCAACAGCAGAATGAATATTTGAATAATGAAATACAGTCAATCAAACAAAACCAATACCAAGTCACCCATATAGTAGAAAATATCAGTTTCAGTAGAAAAGGCTATATCACAAATGCTTAGTGAGATACTCCAACTTCTATGTACAACAACCTGGAATAACTGATTTTTAATCACTACAAAATTTTCAAATTCTCGAAAGTCATTTTGATATTATTCTACAAAGTCTGCTACAAAACACAATCAATGATGTTTTAATTAAACCCCCTCTAGCAGCAGAAATAACCAAGAACCATCCGATTTTCCTCAATTCTTTAAGCGCAGAGGACCTTGGAATCTTCTTCTATCAAAGTTCTAAGAGCTTTCTACTGCCTTTGATCCAGTACGGGATAATTTGGATATTATTTTAGAAATACCCCATATTAAAAGTCAGGTTATCATATGGCCTATAAATTCTTTAATAATGGCTTTTTAACGAAGACTAGGTCCACCTTAAAATGGTAATACCAGATTTCGTCATAAAATCAGAAACAGCAGTATTTGAAATCGATATGTCGTTATGCCAGAAACATAAATTGTTTTCTATTTGCAAAATAGAGGACCAGGCAAAGTCTCAGAAAACTGATTGCCTATATCATATACTTCTTCTAAATTCCACTAAAGACTGTCAGATTCATGTGTTCTCAATTAATGAAAATAGGATTTAAATTAATCTTCTCATAAAATTTTAAACAAGTTTCTTTACTTCTTCTGTTTACTTTGGAGGATAGATAAATCACAGCAGAGTGAACAAAATGAAAACACGCTATTCACTTTTCGAATGCGCTTTTAAAATATTCATACGCATAGTTATTTTTTATGTCTAACACATAACACAGTCACACACCATTTGTCAATCACAACGCAAACGGAGAAAAAAAAGCTTTCCTTGACGGTGTTTTGGAGCGAAGACAACAACGTGTGACCACATCGCAGCCGAATGTGGAAACAGTGTGTATGACGTTTGGCTAACCATCCAATGAAGCGACTTTCCTTTCTTGTTCGTAGGCGGGCAAAACAGAAGATAGAGGTCCAACGTCTTTCTATTATCAGTATAGTAAAGTTCATTATTGTAGGTAGAGATCTCCGACTAGACTGTAAACTCGGACAGAATACCTGCCATTTTATGTACCATTCCGATTTAGTTATCTAACGTTTTATACTTAATAATATATGGCCTCCCGGCACCTCTGTCTCAGGTCCAAAATGTTCTTTTTCGCAATGCTTAACCACTTTACATTACTAAAAACGTTTCTTAAAAGAAATTTAAGTGGAGGAAGTTCTTATCTGTGCACCGAAAAACAATTTTCTTAAATACATCAACATTTTAATTTAATTTAAAATGAGAATATGTTAGAATGGAAATTAACTCACTGGTTTTATTTCCAAGCTTGCATTCTTATTTCAAATGAGATAAAAATGTTGATATCACATTTCTACCAAATTTGTTTTTCGATGCACAGATAAAAACCTATTTGTCAGTTTTAAGAAAGTGCTCTTTACCGTTTACAGAAATGGCTCTATTGTTTATCACTTCTACTGGTAGGTCTATCATTTCTACCTGCCAATACATGAAACACCATTCAAAACAATAGAAGCTGAAAAGTATCTGCCAAGTTGAGTTTAAGAATTTTGTTACTCTACGGGCTTCGAAATTTAAGAGATCGAAAACACAGCTTAAGAAAGTTTATGTGTGGTCCCTTACCTTTCCTCTTAATTCCCCATTTGTTTGCATTTATTTCCTCGTTTCCTGTTAGTAGCTACTTCTTTTCCCACACCACAATTCGAACCATTTCCAGCTGTCCGGCCGAGACAATCTGTCTCAATATAAGAAAACATTAAATACGTACTGCATAGCGGCCAAAGCTTTTTGTGCTTCTCTGAGGATAATAGCAACAAACGTTCATGTTGGACAATTTCTCACTGTTGTAATACAGTTCTCAAACGAGAAGGAAGATTTCGTTTCAACGTAGCTTCCTTGTTTTACAATTGCTTCATAAAAAAAAAAAGATCCCAACCATCTAGCATTCTCTTAGATGAAATTCGTTCGTTTCATAAAGATATTACTAACAGAAAGCAAGGCAATTCTCAACCTCATTTCAGATAAATATTTATATCTACCATACAACAGGCAGGGAGTACCAAAGCGTTTACATGCAGTTATTTTATCTGAGAAATATCTAGGATCCAAATATGATGAGCCCAGAATTTAACATCTAATTCATCGTGTAGGGTATAGTGAAGTTTATGGTAGCGAAGAAATGTAAAAATTATAGTAGGAATCAACATGTTCAACGTGTGTGAAAGTGTTAAAACTTAAACAGAAACAGTTTTGAGGCAAGAACTTGTCATATGCGAGTGAAAGGGTGTTGCAATTATTAGGTTCATTCGCGTTGAGAGCTGGCACATAAAACATTGAATGTCATAAGCATCGCGTATAATAAAAAAAATAATCTAACCTAGATTCGCTCGATCGTTGTGTCAGTGAATTTTGTGGCATTCATAACATGAAATGATGCCATTTGTAGTTCTCCACATGGAGCCATGTTTGTATGCGTTGGTTCAGTGGTGGGCGTATTAATATAAATAATAATAATAATTATTATTATTATGACTTCCAAAGCCAAATACTTAAGTAGACAATTTCATGGATTTTGTCCGTGCAAGCTTTGCTATGGAAATAAAATTAATTTTTAAATTCCTGGCTCCAGTTGCAAAAGCAGTTGCGAGACCCTCTTTCAGGCACGTCTTATCTGTTTTCTGTAAAAAATTGAAGGTTTCAAACAATATGTTCGGAGAAACAAAAATGTATACTTAATATTCCCTGACTTTACCGGGTGTTTGAAACTTTCCATGAAACTCTTTTTTATTTCAGTCCTTTCTACTTGTAAGCTGAATTCCCCGACTTTTCAAAGTTTTTCAGGTCACTGGGAATCAGTGCTTGCCAGCTACTAATTCAGGATGCTGTAGTATGACATTTTAATGGAATTTCAACATTTTTAGTGCATTATAAACAACGTTTCGATGCAGAGTTAGTTTTTACTTAGTCACTATTATGAACGCCGTATAATTAAGTAAGGATTGTTTACTGTCGGGGTCTTATTTGTAACTACGATTTGGAAGGTGTATGAAATTTTCTGTTGGGAACATCACAATTGAAGACCTGAATTGCAAAAGATCCCAAGTTCACTTTTTTTTTTTCGTATTTGCATTTTTTCTGTTCATCGGCAACTATGTTCCAATGGTTATCCACTTGCATAATTACATCCTAATCATACCGCAGAAACCCTTTTTAATAAAAATTAATTTCAGCTGAATAGACGACTGGTTTTTGTTCCTGCTGAAAAAAATACTGCGGTGAACTTGGGATGTTTTGCAATTCAGGTCTTCAAATAAAATTGGGCGTAATTTCCTTCCTTTTGTGTTCTTCATTGTCCCAATGTAAAGGATAGATTATGAATTATATGATGTTAAAAATTGTACCAATTTTCATACACCGTAAGGAACACAATTGCATTTATGATACTTAACCCTCAACTGGTGTAGTGAATTTTTAGTGCATAGTTAGTGACGTGAGGACCCTGGGACCCCTTATTAATTGTTAAATATAAAAAGTAGCACAATTACTTTTGAAATACAAACTTGTTTTAATTATACATTATAGCTACAGGACATAAAATACCATAGATATAATAAAGAAATATAGCAATGTTCATGGATATAACATGCTCAAACCAGTCTGGTATAAGTTTTCTAATGTAAATAAACATAGCTTTATATATGGCTACACTGACACTGATATACAAAGTATAGTAAACGATCTCCTCGAAATTATTGTCAATGAAAGGGAAGACATTTACAGATTTGTGAAATTTTTTAAGTATATATTAGTTTCGCCAAATTTGCAAAGGTCTGTTCTACCTTACTTCTCACTGATACATTTGCGACACACTGTCATAGTGCACTCTAAACACTGGATTGTGGCCTTCAAAGCACAGAAAAAATGTATTTCTTTTCTTCTGTGGTGGGCAAAGGAAACAAACGTTTCTTGACTGCCTGGGTAACTTACTTTCATGAAGTTCTGCATACAAATCTATCTTGGTTCCCAAAACACGAGCTATTGACATACGCAATTCACGAGGAAGCCTGGTGTTGTTTACTCTTTCTTTCAGCAATGGTTCAACTAACTGTTCGGGTAGCGCCTTCAGAAACAAATATCTGGTTAGTTCATTTCTTTCTCTGAATGACTGGTGAACAATGTAAGAATTTAAATAACTTATGTCTAATAAACGGAAAAACACAGCCATTGGCCAGCGTTCTGTAGGGTAAGGAGGTACAATTTCGAACGAGTACAATTCTGAACACGCTAAGCTCTTGTACCATTTGTCGAGTTACAAAAGTTGCCAACACCGAGTGAGGTATATGGCGTCAATAGGTACTTATATGTGTGTGTGTTCCCCATAGGATTGTGTGTGTAGCTGTTTGTTGAGGCCGTACAGAAATTATTCTTCCAGCAAAGGAATGTATATCATCCTTAGAAAATGTTGTTTTATAAAATCACTCACTGTTTGACGTTGTGTCGTTGTGCTTAATTGCGAAATATTGGTTATTAGTTTACTGTAAAACATTGCATGGTCTTTGGTGGATGCAAGCAAGGTACACCAAGTGCCAGCTATGAGCAACGTTTGTAACTGTGTAGCCGTTGACAAAAGACAGCCAAAGGTACAATTTCGAACACCAATGAGGGACAATTCTGAATACTAAGATGAATGTACATATCAAACAGTTGTGAAGTAGCATTCTCACTGTGACTTTCCTGTTGTGTCATTACAGATGCCACGACGGAAAACTGAAAAGAAGAAGAGCGTAATATCAGGTGATTTGTCGTTAAAAGGAATATCTTCGTTATATCACATTCCACCGGGCACCCTCCACGACCGCATAGGCAAGGAAAAGCATAGGCAGGTGGGACTCATTCCACGGGTGACAGACAAAATTGGACATCCCATCATATTGTAGGAAGAAATAGAGCTTTGGTGGACAGATTAGTATATTTTGAAAATAGAGGATTAGGACTTACACCCGTGCAAGTGAAACGGGCTGCTTTTGAAGTGGCTGTGGCTTGTGGAATTCGACACCCATGGAATCCAGATGTGAAGTGATGATTAGTAGGTGATGATTGGTTGAAAGCCTTTATGAAGAGGCACTCAAACATAGGTTTGAGAAAACCAGAAGGACTATCGAGAACTAGAGCTGAGGGTATGAATGAACAAGAAGTAAGAAACTACTTTCGCATTTTGAAAAGTGTAATGACTGAGTTTGACAAGCCTTAATGCATACACAACGTCGACGAGACAAGAATCCCTTTTAAATAACAGACTCATGAAAACAGTAAGTCAAAAATGGAAGCGTGAAGTCGTGTCACTAACAAATGTTAAGAAAGGGGAAAACGTGACGTCGCTCCAATGCTGCTGGCTCGTACATTCCACCGATGATAATTTTCAAACGTGTCAGGATGCGTCCGAAATTCAACGATGGTTTGTCTCCAGAAAATGCTATGGTCCGTAGCATTCTCAAAACTCCTGAAAAGAACCATCGACACGTAAAAGAAAACTGCTCACTTTGCTCCATCTTACAAGCAAAGTTCATATTGCTGAGGTACAGACTAAGAAAGCATCTGTTGTTAACCGGCCTACTCCAGGAAACAAGAAGCTTCAAGGCACAGAAGGATTGTTGCAAAGGAGAAAGACATTAGCTCCAGCAAATGAGGATATATCTGGCTTCTGTCAGTTGGGCTATTATAGTGAAGAATCTCTGGTGAAATGCGACCGGATACGATGCCAGTCTTGCAATGTGTGGTATCACGAGGTATGTGTAGGTGCACAAGGTAGGAAACAATTTTCTGTGGCAAATGCATGTCTTCGAAATTGTACCTACCTGTGTTCAGAATTGTCCCTGATGTGGTACATATCTGAAGGCTTGTTTCCCCATCGAAAATGTATCCTTATGGACAGTGTAACAATTCTTTTTCGTTAATATTTCTGTAACACAGCGTATGAGTTTGGAACTTCGTTTCTACCAAAAATTGTCATGTTCTTACGTTTCATTTGTCCACAAAATAAAAAAGTTTCTGAAGTGTTCGAAATTGTACCTCCTTACCCTACGTCTACTTGAATAGTATTTGGAACATTTCTCATCCAACGAATCTATTCCTCCTTTTGTGTTATAGTAAACAATCATTTCTGGTTTTCCGGATTCATAGTAGATGGGCCAGGTTTGTCATCCATATTGTTCGAGAAAAAAGTGAACAAAATGTATAAAATACGAACATTGCCCTCGAACAAAATAGTAACACAATTAGTGACGTGTGGTCCCTCGGACTCCACTAACTGCAAGCAAAAGTAACAGTAACGCTTAGACATCCGAACTCTACAGCTACTTGCAGCCAACGGCGAGCGAGAAAGGTACTAGGAGTGGCACGTATTCAATGTCAATCGTCTGCCTGAGGGAGAGGAAAAAAGGGTGTTCGGTGTCCGTGGGATCTCATGTCACTAGTTGAGGGTTAAGACAAATATAATTTTACTAACATTTTTTTTATTCCAAGTATAAGTTGTAATAGACAATCAAAATTGTAAATTGCTAAATGAGAATTGTATACATTCGACGATATATGTAACGGTGGCAGGAGCATTTTGCTTTATTCCACTAAGCTCGAATGAAATGTTTATCACACTTGGAACTAAATATCTTCGTAAAGGCCATTCGTTCGTTTCATAATTAGCACGGCTTTTCCACTCGCAAAGAAAGCAGTAATACTTCGTATAACCCTGCTGGAGACCAAGTTACAATGCCGACCACTTTCAAATCACCACATATATTCCATTTGTGTGGTGCATCAGGTGCATGTCTTCAGAACAAGAACCAATGAAACAAAACGAAATCCATTTTCCTATTCAGCGACGTGAAATTACTAAATATATGAATCCACCAAAGATACATTTTGGTTGTTAAAGAGTGTAATTAATAAATTTGTCCTTCATGGCATATTTATTTGAGATCCCGTTACAGTTTCTAAATACTAGTTTGCTATTTCTTATCTACTACCTTACTTAAACAAAAGTATACTTTACATTTCAAAACATTTAGAGTGTCTCTAACTTTTGTTAACTAGATAGGACGTTTCGGTGTAAAGATTAAAATTTTTACACCAAGATATCCTCATACCTAAACTTCCGTACACCGAAACAGCCGTGCACCCAACGTCATACACCCAAACGTCCTGCACCGAAACGACCTACACCG
>JAGDQP010021612.1:0-31533 GCA_022664845.1 Lepisma saccharinum
CAAACAATAACGATATTACGGCTAGTTTCTACATAATCAAGACTTAGAACTTGAAGTAGATTCTCATTAAAACCGGGTTTAAACACATAGAGTACACTTCTTATCACATCCAAAGTACAAATTTATTCTTATTTTGCTATCTTATACCATCTAATTATGCAAGTTTCAGCGTCTCACGATATAAAATATAGTTCGAAATGCTATATGTTGTGTGTAGATACTTATAGTCACATATGTTTACATATATCTATATATAAAGCTATATCTATATCCCTGGGTATTTTACTTATCTAACTAGCAAATATTCTTCTGATATCTTTTATAAAATCCACTGCTTTGGAATCATAGGTTTCCCGGTTTCTAATATTCAACAAGACTTGCGCAATGTTTCATAGAAAGCATGCATTCTTACCTCGTCTTATAGCACCTCTGTTCGAAAACAAGGTTTTAACGTATTCTGTTCCGCATTTCTTAATATACAAATAAACACTGCGAAAATGTTAACATCAAAGAAGGGAACATACAGACAACTATCATGTGCCAAAACATCAACAGATGGCGGGATGTATTACGTAGTAAAAATTAGCATGTGTCTCCTCCACCCATATCTCTTTCCGCAAACTCTGAAATGACGGACTTCCGTCGCGCGAGCAATTTTCTTCCCCCTTGCCGGGTCAAGGGGTTAGGTTACAGTCTGAGAGGAACACCAGGGCAATAGGTCACTTTTTAAAACAGTACAGTACTTCAAAGATCAGGGGTGAGGTCATTAATTGTGAAAATCTGTCAAAACTCGCAATTAATGGACGGCAGATGACGGACTTCCGCTCACATACTAGCCATCCTCTGCTGCACTTTTAATTAATTATTTAAAGATTAATTTACTGATTGGTGGGGAAGTTGAAAAGGGAGTGCATTATATCCTTGGTTTTGAAAATACGGATACAAAATATGTTAAAGCTAATCACGTTTAGATGTGAATCATTCTGTTCGAAGGAGGGTGCCCACATCTTCCGTTCCCACCACACCTCTTTCACACCACACGGAACAACCCGAATTCAACTGTAAAGGAAATTACTTATATTTTCCAGACACACCAGATAAGCACTGGTTATAACCACAATATTGATCGTTGGGCTTAGCATTAGGTGCAAAGAGATCAACAGGGGGACCCGTCGAGATATTTGTTTATTTCCTTTTACAATACAAGAATGACTGTTTTTTGACACGCAATTTCACGGTTGATAGTAAGTTAATTCCGTTCCAGAATAAAGTGTCGAAAGAATATCACGTTTATGGACCGCTTTTATCGACGTAAAAACAAAATACCATCCCACGAAAGTGATGTTAAGTAAGTGGTGGTATATCAAAAGTAAATTGACTGAGGGATCCTGGAACCTAAATAAATCGTTAAGGGCACCTTCTAGAGTTGGATTAAGTTGGTTGGGGCTAAAACGGCTGCAACATAGGGCCTCCAAGGATTGAGTATGCCCATCAAATGTTACAAAATTAATAACCTTACTGGTATGAACACAGGTGATAGATAGCAGAAACATTAATATTGAATTGCACAGAACCACTAAATACTTTAATCCAGCACTGCACCTTGTACTGCAAATAGCTGGGCAAACTGCAAGAAGCATTCTGATTTAAGTCGTAATACTTTTTGAGTCACCAAAGAGTCATCATCCAGCATGATAACGCCAGGCTACATTCTGTAGTCATTGTCCATCAAACATTTGTTGTTGTGAAATTCAAAATTACCCTTCTTTTACAAATCATGAGAAAGTTGTAATAAATACATGGAGACAACCCCTTGTCGTTTTTGTTTCGTTTTCCGTTAACTCATGTTTCACGTATTTATATGTTGCTTGTATGGCCCCGTACATACTTTCCTGCAAGGTATCGAGGTATTATAGTTACGCCACAGTCGTTCAGATTTTTTTTGCATATGAAGTGATAAATGCGACTTCGAGTGTCCTCATATATAATTGAAGAGACTAAACATATATTGCCAGCGACTCCGAAAACAGTTTCTTTTCATTTGGTAGAAATAAAAATGGTTATGGTTTTAGAAGTGATGGAGAAAATTGGTATGAAGAGAAGAACATTCATAGTAATTGACAACTTATTGTGTTCGTTGAAAGTTCTCATGAAGGAAAATTCTTAACTTGGAGGCCCAGATTTAAACATAACGCTCAATAAGTGTTTAAAAGTAGTTTGTATTCAGAGGTTTAAGAAAATTGGAAAATTAAATTATCCCTCCATAAGGAAATTGATATGCCAATTATTTATATGAGTTTTAATGTATTGCTGCATATTTTGAAATACATGACTTATTATCATTAATTTCACGGAGTCTAAAATTATAGAATTATCTAATAAAACCGATGTAAGTGATCGAAATTCTCTTTCCTAGTATATTTTGATAATAAATCTAGCTTATAGCCGTCTATTACCTTGAAGATAATCTTTAAAATTATGTTCTATTATGTAGCTTTTCTGGTAGTTTGCCTCACATTTTCACCTCCACTGTGCTTAATCGAAAATGACTTGGAAATTATTGTCATATATCCACGCATAATCAAAGATAATAAGACAAAAGACTAAATAAAAATTTAACTTACCTATAATGTCTAGCATCCCATGAACAACTTTCATTTCTGTTCTGGTTTTAGAAACATGGAATGATACTATATAGTTTTGGTATGTTTCAGATTCGAAGATTAACACTTCAGAACTGTAAATGGAAAATAAATTACAATTGCAGAGCGACAAAAGTAAAATTAGAAAAAAATAATATTTACTTTTTAATTATGGGTTGGAATGTAAAAACTAAAGCCAGGTATTGATTTATCTAATATGATACCTTTTAATTCATTAGTTATCAAAAGACGGAACTTTTCGATTTTTGGCAATACTGTGTTCAGCGTATAATCATCGGACGGTAGTGCTGTATTTTAAACACAAGTTGACCATTTGATACCTCAAAATAAAACCTTGGGTGTTTTTTCAGATGACTGCTTTCTTTCTTAAACAGTAGTTTTAGCCTTCAAGATAGCAACTGTAGGCATATCAGCAAACCATAGATATGTCGTTTATGAATTAACTAATTCAATTACAATTTCAATTATTTAAAATCTTGATAAAGCAGCGTGCTTTCATTGCCTCAAATTACAGAAATGAACTATAATTATTTCAAGACTGTAGATTCTTCTGGCGTTTATTATCTATCCATTCTCGGGTAATAGACCTGATGAAATATGAGCTTTGCTTCAAACATTCAACTTCAGTTAGCGCCGCTATCTTCAGGAATTATGTGTGGAGTAGAAACAGAAACAGAACCACTAAGATCGTGGGGCCCCTCCAAGTAACGCCCCAGTATGTGGATCATCACCATGATAGCGTGATCCTCCGGAAGCTGTTAAGTAGGAATCATAAGTATGAGGTAAACTAGAGGTTTCTATCTACACAATATATTTACCACTACTTCGGAGATAGAGGAAGAAGGTGAAAAAAGAAGATAGGAAAAATCGAAAATGATTTGTCTTTGGTAGAGGATAAAAAAGCCAGTGATACCGGAAAAAAAACCTTGAGACTGTAATATTAAAAAGTGAATCCCAGATTGTTAGTACAGCAGATAAAAAACACCACAAAACGGGAAAGGTGGAGAAACCCCGCTGTCGTGGACTGTTAGTAGGTATAATTTTGAATAAGGTTCTGGGATTACAATGTTAAGATTAAAGTACCATTCACTACTAGGTGAGATAATTATTAAGGTCGGTTTTACATGCTTACACGCTCATTGGCGCGTTGCCTGGAATAAAATATTATTGTTTAGTAATTTGAGTCAAATGATTATGATAGTGAAGGTTGCTAGTTAGTGTGATGATGGTGATAGACAGTTATTTTGCAGAGTCTGCATTGTCGAGTAAATATATATATAGTCGAGCTGCTATTATAGCATTATCAGAACGATTATTACATATACTATGTACAGTCATCGATTACTAAACTTTATTGCGGGTCCTTTTTTTCTTTTTATAAGTTTTTCATTGGGATGTGTATAGGTCTATTGAATTTATATGACATTTTTGGAGTGTAAGTACTAAGTGTATTTACTAGTTTATTTGGGTTGTCTTCGGAGGATGAATAAAACGATTTGGATAGATTTACCGACAAAAATCTGTTTTATTCCTAGTATGAGTCTGACGGCTCCTTGCTGTACATTTTTCAGCCTGTTGATATGACAGTTGGCAGCAAAGGCCTAAGACTGCATAGGTTATGATAGGTCGAATGAGCGTCTTGTATGATGTTAGTTTACTTTGCAAGTTAAGTGCAGGGGATTTAAAGTGTGCCGCGAGTTGAAACAGTCGAGATCTTGAGTATTGGCTTTGATATAGTGTAGACGTGTGCCGAGTGAGCTCCGACAAAGTGTGGTTTTTCGGAGGGAGAAAAGAGGAGGACAGTAAATGTAAGTAGTGGACCTTTTAGTTTTTCATTAGAGGAACGTTGCCTGAAAGTGTAGACTTTGCTCGATTTTTTTCTCTAAAAATTATTCAAAATCTAAAATCCCCATGTTATTCTTATGGGTATTTGAGAGACGTCAATCAAGTTGACTTATATTCTCTTACATCACCGAGAGTCTATGAACTCGAGCATCCGGTAACCTTGGAGGTGGCGATCTGCTACCAAGTGAAAATAAAACTAGGTCCTGGTTCCCAAAGCAGTGAATTTCATACAAGAGTTGGTCAGTGTTAAAATACCATGTAACTTCTGTAACTTCGGGGCCATTGGTGATGGGTGCATGATGTCTGGGGGTCATTGACCTCCGTTACGTGTGGGGGCATACTGACCCCACCCCCAACCAACTCCCACCCTACCCCTTCCCCACCTCACCCCTACTTTTTTCAACCCCCACGCAGGTCTCTTGCCCCTGGATGCCGTGTACTCTGATCCGTGGTCCTGGGGTGCGTTGGTTCTATTACTATAACCAAGTGTTGTATACTTATTTTTTTGTGTGTGTGTGAGTGCGTGCGAACTGAGAAATGGCGCGGAAGGTAGACCTAGCGGAATATACAAAAATAGATTCTCGAGAAACTCGAAGCGGAATGGCTTTCGAGCGAGATGAAAGATTCCCGAGCACATGAAAATATCCCATTTCATCAGAAACTTCTGTCCAAGATAAAGAGGAAGGAGATCACTGCTGGAAAACCACGCCCCAGTAAAGAAGACAAGAAATAAAACAGCAAATAATAGAGGAAGTGTACGCTGAGTGGGAGAAGATAAACAAGGAAGATATGACACCAAGATCCCTAAGATCGATAAGAAGAACGGGCGGTGACCGGGACGAGGAGGCGAGTGCGTCCCCAAGACCTGGAACACCAAGTCAAGATGAAAGCACCAAAAGAAAGAGAGAGGAAGAGCATGAAGAAAAGGCAAAAAGGAAAAGGGAAGAAAAAGAAATGGAGGATCTTAAAAAAAACTAGCATATGGGGAAGGAAGAATAATGGAATTGAAAAACAAGGATCAAACTGGATAGAGAGATTGAAAGACTAAGAAGTTGTGTGCTAAAACTGGAAAGAACAATGGCAAAATTTGAAGAGAGAGAACAGGAGATGGAAAAACAAGAAAGAATAATCAAAGAAATGAAACAACAAGAAATAGAAGGATGTTTACACATCAAAGAATTAGAGGTAACAAATCCACAAAGGGAGGTCAGAAAGATGGAATTGGAAGAGAAATTGAGAAATATGTAAGAATAGATAAGAAAATTATACGAGGAAATTGGAGGACTAAAGAACAAACGTGAAGTAGGTATGATGCAGACACCAACAACTAGCTTTGCAGATATATTTAAAAAGAGACAGCTGAAATCCCAGAAAAGACAAGACTAATAGAAACTAGTAAAGGAATACCAGACCAACCAAGTATTAAAACAGACGGACGGGGAAACGATCCGAGACGTAAGAATGAAGCTGACTAACACTATCAGTAGATATGATAGGATCAACTTCCAGATGATACAAGTGAAAACAGCGCTCATTTTGCAGATGGCAACAGAACAGGACGAAATCAAGATCAGACAACACCGAGGAATGATGAAAAAATTCGATTGAATGAATAGAAATAATAAGAGAAACCCATTGATGATTGTATACGGTATCCCTTCCGAAATGAAAGAAAATGAGGTAATAGAAGAAATGATAGACAGGAACCTAAATGATATCACAGAAGAACAGAAACAATTGATGAAACCCAGATTTAAGACCGGAACAAAAAACAAGATCGGTACCATCTGGTCTTTGAAGTACCAAAACAAGTGAGAGAGAGAATCCTCAGGAGTCCTCGTGTTTGCATTGGCTATGAGGCGACCAATATAAAGGATTTCCTAGTGGTGACTACGTTCCTAAAATTTCATGAGTATGGACATATAGCTGCACATTGCCGAAATGAGGCAAGATGTGGAAACTGCGGCGATAAAAGTAAAAAAAAAAAAACAGGACTGCCCAAACAAAGACAAAAAGTATGTATATCCTGCAGTTCAAGGAGGAAGATGTGTGGGGCAAAAAGCCAAAGTGAATGCCCAAAGTACAAACTTGCGCTACAAAGAGTAATTGATAGAATCGATTATGGACAGTGATTAAGATAGAGTCCAAAACAAGGGTAAAATAAAACACAAGAAAAAGAACCCCCCGTGCAGGAAAAGAAGAAGCCAAATTAGGCTACAGCAATTTAATAACAATAAAAATATATGTAACTTACATAATTGGCTAACGGCAGGAATAACAAAATCAACAAATAAATTGCTCGAAATCAAATCTGGTCACATAAAATTGGGAGATGTAAACCAAATAGTTCTACATTATATAAATCCCAATTTGGCAACATTCCCGAGAGGCTTTGCGCAGTATGTAGCCCTGTCACACGACAAATAGGATCTAGATCAGATGGAGAAGTTGGATATCAAATTAGACAATAAACAGGAAATGGAAATTTATCTATAAAAAAATCGATATAACTGTAAGATAGTCAACATAAAGTCAACAACGAAGATTTGCTGGGAGATTTCGAACTGACACTGGAATTACTGTCAATACTGGAATGCGAGGAAAGGATTAGGATTCAAATACCAGCTATAGGAATGGGGATATGGCGGGCAGACCCTAAGAATGTATTATTAATATTTAGAAAATTGGAGAAAACAACAATAAACGTGAGATTAGAAATTATAATACAAGATGCAACACTGCTAACAGAAGTAACTAGAATATAGAATACTTTGGAGTCAATTGAAAGCGAGGAGAGCGAGGAAGAATCAGAGGGAGAGAACAGTGATGGAGGAACCCAGAGTGAAGAAAGCTTAGATGAGGGAGACGGAGGAGATGTGGTGACGAAAGAAAGAGACGTAAATGGAGAAGAAAAAAAGCAGGAAGAAGAGAAGAGGATGGAAGCAGTGGATTCCAAGATTCTACAAGAAGAAAAAAAAACAAAAAATGAGAGAAGAGAGGCAAGAATCTATGGAAAAGATCGAGGCGATAGAAATAGAACAAAGGAGAGAAGAGGTACAGGAGGTAACTACTTTCAATCCTAACAAATTCTACGAGAGTCTGAACAACGGTTATATCCTATCAAGACTTGAGGAGCCACAGCTGCTATCGGCTGCGCTGAGAATTATTGTAAGAAATATCCACCCCAACGGGAAAACAATCACCTTCCCAGTAATTGAGGAAGTGGATAGGATAAGTCTGCGCTCGAATGCCATCACGACAGAACCAAAGCAATTACTAGAACTAGTGGATAAAGTCTTCGCAAGAAGAAATGAGACACTACAGCTCAACAAAGTATATAGACAGTTCCTGATGGCGTACGGGCGCACAGTATTTATCCCAACGGAAAAAAATCCCAGCGTGTTATGTCCACACGAGACATCCTTAATCAGAAATGTTTCGAATAGTCCAGGAAAATCTGGACAAATCCAAACTAGCAACCCAGGAACTTAGGCTATACTCCGATAAAGAGAAGGTGGATATAGCATGCCTTCAGGAACCCTATATAAATAAGGGAAGATTAATTGGAATGAGAACCGACGCAATGATCCCGGTGACGGAAGATCCAAATCCGATGGTGGCTGTGGTGATCCTTAATAAGAAAATAAATGTTCTAGTAGACACTCAAAATACCTGCAGATGGATCCAAGTTATAAGAATACAATTAAACAGTAAAATAATAACTCCTGTAAATATGTACTGCCAATTTTCAATTTCAGGGAACATGTTTGCAAATAGATTAGAGGAAATATTAGCGGGAAATTTAGGGGAAAATATATTAGTGTTGGGAGATTTTAATGCAAAATCTGCGCTGTGGCACTGCCCTAGAACGGATGAAAATGGCGAAAAATATGAAGATATAATAAATCACTATAACCTAACAGTTCACAACATAGCAGATCAACCACCAACCTTTCAGGGCAGAGCTGGAGCGGAGAGCAATATAGACGTAACAATGTCAAAAGGTAATTTACATCAATGGATCCGAAACTGGAGGGTACAGGATTCAGAAACTACAAGTCACCATTGTGTCATCAGTTTTGAAATCGATTTAAGCAGAAATAACGAAATAACGCAGGAAGAAGATTATAAATTTAAATATAACGTTAAAAGATTAAATATGGAAAAATTTAAAATAAATTTAATACTCCCACAAATTGAACATGGAATAAACCTTGACGAATTGGCAACTAACCAGAAAATACAACAACAAATGCAATTATAAGTTCTACACCACCAAACATAAATGAGGCTAACAAGACACCCTTCTGAACTAGGAAACTAACAAAATTAAAACGACAACTAAAAGCAAGTAGGAAGAGTTATAAAGCGGCTGGAGACCACAGACTACGGCATACAAGGCTCGAAAAATATCGGCAAATCAAGCAGCAATATGAAAAGGAAGTCTACAACAGCAAAAAGAAGACCTGGAGTAAGTTTGTGGAAGAAACTCTTAGCACGGATGTGTGGGGTATGCCCTACAAAATAGCAATGAACAAAATTAAAACTAAAGGAGTATTTAACACGTTAAAAAGAGAAGACGGATCATATACAAAAACCTGGAAGGAAACAATGGAAATATTATTTACAAAATTTTTCCCAGATGACAACATAGACGAGGATAATGAAGAAAACCAGATAGTTAGAAATGAAGTAAGGCATATGCAGGATACGAACATAGATTTGAATCCACCAATGATAAAAAATGATGAAGTCGCAGCCGCAATAAAATCAATAAAAACAACAAAAGGTACCTGGTCCAGATGGAATTAAAGGAGAAATATATAAAAATTCTATGGAAATTTGGACACCTTACCTGACGAAACTTTATAACGAATGTCTGAGGCAAGGAAAATTCCCAAAATCGTGGAAGATAGCAAATCTGGTGTTGCTACTAAAGGAAGATGATAAACCTCGGTCGAATCCTAAATCGTACAGACCAATTTGCCTACTTAACATTATCAGCAAGATTTTCGAAAAAGTTTTAGAATCAAAAATAAACGAAAAAAGAGAGAACATACAAAACTGTATTCTACAATATGGATTTCGACGAGGGAAGTCGACCGAGGATGCGATCAACGGAATCTGTGATTCTATAAATAATCTCAAACAAGACAACTGTAAGTATGTAACAGGGATTTTCTTTGATATAGCAGGCGCATTTGATAATTTTTGGTGGGCGGGAGTACTAAGGGAGCTTAATAATTTAGGTATAAATTCATCTGTATGGATGGTTCTAAGAAATTACTTTCAGGATAGACAAATAAAAATAGACACAGCTGAAGGCACCATTGCAAAATCACCAACTAAAGGATCCCCCAGGGATCTGTGCTGGGCCCAATTATTTGGGATATAATGTTTCAGCCATGTCTGGAAGTGCTAAATAATTTGGAACATGTGGAAAGGGTCGTCGGATACGCGGGTGACCTGGCGGTAGTTATCAAAGGAAATAGCAGAAACGAGATCCAAAAAGGGCAAATGAAATAATAACAATGGCGTCATGGTGCAAAAATAATAAATTAACTATATCAGCAGAGAAAACTAAATATGTTCTATTTAAAGGAAACATGAACTTCAACAGAGGTCCGATAATAAAAGTAAACGGCACAACAATCAAAAGAGTAAAGGAATTTAAATACTCAGGCGTAATTTTAGACGAGAAGCTTAATTTTAGATCTCACGTAAATACAGTAAAATATAATGCAATAAAAGTTTCTCACAAAATTGTAAATATAGCAACCATCGAATTTAAAGTACCTATGAAAATAATAAGGATGTACCATGACGTCATAATTAGATCCATAGTAGGATATGCCGCCAGCGTCTGGAGCCACCGGATGGATGATGTGAAACAACAAACAATCATAAATAGAGCACAAAGACAGCTACTACTGAGACTGACAGAAGCGTACAGAACCACTCCGGTGAAGGCACTCCAAATCGCGACCGCGACCATGCCCATGCACCTGCAAATTAAAAGAATGGGCGCCGCGTAGTTGCTCAAAAGAGGAAGGCAAGACAGGATACAGCAGATAATACATCAAGAAGCGGAAAACAGAGGCGAAATACAAGAGATGGAAGGAGATCGGGGCCTCAGGGCGCGGCGTCAATCAAACCCTCCGATGCGTGGCGACCGCGACAACCGCGTCGTCCGCGATTGAGACAACCGCGAACAAAAACAACACGTCTGACAAAAACAAATGAAAACAATATGTGCACAAAGTAAAAAAACTTGATAAATGTGAATAATTGTGTGGCTGCTGGAAACCAGGAGCAAATCATTGCGTTGCTGGAACCGCAGCAGCAGACGCTGTATAGTTGTTGTTGAGTAGTGAATGTGTGGTGATGGGAACCAGGTGAAATCTATACCGTTAGTGAGTGCGAATGTGAAGTGAAAACATTAAGGTGTGTGGCTGCGGAAACAGCATCTATTCTCCATTCAATGAAGGCAATCCCATGAGTGAGTGAGTGAAGAGTGAATGAAAGAAGGAAATGAAACATTTTAACAACTAGAGGAAACAACAGAGTCACTAAATAGAGGAAAGAAGAAGCCCTCCTGCGATGACTAGTGAGACAAGCCAAAAAGGGAGAAGAAGAAGACTAGTAATCATTAGCTTTCTTTTTCTTATATCTTTGCAGGAGAGAAGAGACCAGAAGAAAAGAAGAAGAAGCCACTCAAGTTATGTGTTGTGTTGTCCTGTGATGTCTGTGTCGTCTAAATGTGTTGTATGTTTTTTTTCTAAAATAAAGCATATAGGTAAATAGGGACTCCTCCTCCCCAGCAACAAGTTCCAACTAGGAACCAAGACCAGGAATACCCTTGGATGCCTGGTCCAAGACCGTCCCGCAACACCAGCTGTCTCGTCAGGATGGAACACAGGGGATTCTTGGAATGCCGGAATTCCGGCAATCCAACAATCCCCTGGGACAAGCCTGCCCCAGGTTAAGGAGTATTAAGATGAACGTGTTGCACGCCCCCAAAAGTGCACAAAGTGCACAACTTAATCTGTGCAAAGCATGCTAAGAGGCCGGGGTGGAAGGCCCCTAAATAAAAAAAAAATAAAAAAAATAGTTGAAACAGTCGTCCATGCGCTTTACCTGATTGATGTCGCGCATGATTAGCGAAAGTTAGGGCGCGTCTAATGTTACACCTAAGTATTTAAGTTGCTTGATCCAATCGATTTTTGTGCGGTTACGTACCAATTGTGTGTCCGGATTACGACGCCTCTTACTGAATTGAATTGCTTGGCATTTGCTCGCGCTAAGTTTAATCTTCAATCTCTAAAGCCATGGTTTAGATATAAAGATGTTCCTTTTATTTAGTTACGCGATTGGGTAGAAATTAAGCTGAGTAGATTCTCGTATCATCCGCGTATATTGCTATCTCGGTTTTAGGACACCTTGGGATGTCATTTACATAGAGAAGGAATAAAATCGGGCCTAAAAGGGATTCCTGTGGGACTCCTGACTTTATTTCTTGGTTAGGGGAATTCTTCTTCAGGTTCCAGACGTTGAAGTTTCGCTCCTTTAAATACGAGCGGATAAAGTGAATTATATGGGGGGGGGGGGCTGGATAATCTTATACATGATACCGGGATACTAGTATCTGTCAAAAGCTTTCTCCACGTCCAACAGCGCTGTTCCTGTTATTTTTTATTGAACTTCTCCGTAATAAATCCATGAATCTTACCAGTTGATGTGTGGTTGAGTGTTTGGCTCTGAAACCAAACTGCACTGCCGCAATTACAATGCTTTCGGACAAGTAATCTTTCAGTCTTCTATACACAACACTTTCAACTACTTTGGCCATGGTTCTGTGAAAACTGACTATCTTTGTTAGACTTGGGGATCGTTATTATTTTAGTATGTTTCCACGCTGTTGGGGAATGTCTGAATTTGAGCATATTATTAATTATGCGTTTAAGATATGTAAGAGCGGTTTTAGGGAGTTGCTTTAAAACAATATTCTGAATTTTATCCGAACCCGAAGCTTTCAGGTCTTTGGCCCATCTAATGGTATGTGTTATTTCTGATATTTTAACTTTTCGAAATTCTCCTGTTGGAACCGAGATTACAAATTCATTTACTTTTTTCTTAACTTTTCTATCGTGAACATCGTCCGCTAGTTCATGATTGGGTTGAAAGATACTTTCTAGTGAATCAGCAATGGCATCACCTTTCTCTTGAGCAGAGTAGACTAAGCCATTCTGCCCATGTATACATGGTACACTAATGACATTATTGGTTAGGTTTTTAGTGTACTTCCAGAGGGAGTTAGCTATCTTTGAAACCCATCTTGAGAAACTTTCTCTTCGAAAACTTTATCTTTAGCTATTTGAAGTGCAATGACCCTTCTAAGGTTATGGATATAATGCTTATACAGCGGATATCTGTTTATATATATATATACATTTTACGTAATTTATTTCTAGTTTTTATTAAATTTAGGATCTTTCTGGTAATTTGTTTAAATGAATGGGAGTGTAATTTTTAGGAATTGATTCATCCATCGACCTGTGAATCACCTCTGCAAGGTGTGAGTGAAATGTGAAATTTTCTCGAGAATTTTTCCAGTTCACAATCTTGTAATTTAGCTGGTGTTGTCTTTCGTTTTGACCTTGGCGCGAATCAACAGATAAAATGATGGGCACGTGATCTGCCATCATGTCCTAATCTGTATCTATTGTTAGGGTATTTTGTATATTAGTAAACAACGCATAATCTAAAATATCAGATTTGGTATTACAATTATGCGAAAAATAAGTCGGGTTATTTATGCTGTATCCTATAATTAAGTTCTTAAGCTGTCGGAATAGTCGCTATTGGAGAAATGTCTTCAATTTATTTATTTATATATTTTAAAATATTTTTATTGTCGTTATTTCTTTCACTTTACTTTATTTTTTTTTTGTTTCTTAAGTATTCTTCCACACATCCAGTCACATCACGATTCCTCGCATTTTTCTTTATTAGTTATTCCCATTTTTAAATCTTTTTATTTGATTGTATAACAAAATTGTATTATTGCTTTGCTAATCTTTCTCCTTTTCTGGCTTAAACTGATACTATAATTTTCATATGTTGAAAATTATTTAGCAATGTTTCCATGAAAATTGCAATATACTTCATCTGTAACATCTTTCCTATACACCAATATTAATATTTATTAGAACGAAAACCAATTAAACTATCAAAACAATACAATAAATCAGATTTATCTTGATGAAACAAAATCCCTAACAGTATTCGTAATAAATAGTTATTTTCTGGTCCCATTTTATTCTATTCTAACTGTACCCCTACTCTAACCTATCTCTATTTAAAAACGCATTCACTCGTTCATTCACTCAGGTGCGAAAATCGAACCTGAAGATCCAGGTCCTAGGCCGCTGGACGAATCCTCCAGTTCCTTTAGATTGGGGCAGTTCCAAGACTCCTCTCTTCTTATTCTTCTTCACCACACTGTCACATATAGACACTTCCACATATCTCTTCATTGCAGCACTTCACACCCAATTGTTTACTTGGTTTCAATTCTCAAGTTTATTCTCCATCCAGAGTTATCCTGTCTAGACTACTGAGTCGGCAGAACCCCTGGGGGAACTCTTGTTCAGTTTTTAAACGCACATAATTTATATAATTACGCACACTCACTCGCAACCATCCGTACACTACACGTCTCGCCAGGCGGAGGTTACTCTAACTATATATCCATGACCGTGGAGTTTATATCGAATCCACAAACTTTGCATTAGATACCATTCTTTTTGCTTTTCCACTAATGGGAACACGCCGCCCGAGCGCGACCACGTCGGCTCCCGACTCACGCCCGACATAAAAAACCCGTATGTACATTATCTACAGTACTTGAGTCGTCCAAATTAAGTGTTGTTCTTCACCTTGTTTTATCTTCTTTTATCCGTTTCTTCGTTATATTTATCTTTTTTGTTCTTCCCCAAGCATCTCTTTCACTGTTAGTCCTCTTAGTTCCTCCCGCGTTTCCGCTATTTGCTGGATGACCTCTCCTTCTTCATTCACTTGCTTGACCTGGCATTCAAGGATCAGATGTTCAGGAGTTGCCAGCTGTCCACACTCACACATCGGGGAGTTCACCAGTCCAAAGTAAAAAAGTTTCGCGTTGTACTGGTCATGTCTACTTAGTAGATGAACCTGACCTGGATTCCAGTTTTCCCATTTAAGTCTATTAGAAATATTATCAATTATGCCAAAGAGTTTTTTTTAGATTTATCACTCTCTTGCCAATATTTTTGCAATTTTGATGTTAATATCTCATGTATTTCTTCTTTTGTTCTTGACATTTATTCCAAAATCTCCGTTGTTCTTATTAAATTTTATTTTTTCATCCAGTATATACCAGCTATCTTCAGTACCTCCAGGTACAGGGTGCTATACCCAAGATTACATTTAGGGCCATCCCCGGTGTTGCCCTATAGGCCCCAGATATCCTCTGTGCTCGGTTTAGTTTTCCAGTCAGTTTCTTCTTCTCAGTCAGACGGTGTGTCCACGCACTCGCTCCATAAGTTTCTACTGCGCATAATATCTGATTATGATATAATTTATTTAGTTTCAACGGTAAGCCAAATTTTGTTGTTGCAATTATTATTAGTTTGTTTCCCATCTTGGGTATTTTATTAGCAGTATTCTCTATATGTTCTGAGAAGTTTAGTCTCTCATTTATCTACTCCTAGGTATTTAAATAATTTTCACTCTCTTTACTGTTTTCCCATTGTACTTTATTACTGGATTTATTTCTAATTTACCATTCAGAATCATATTATTTGTCTTCCCTATAAATACAGTCAGTTTATTTTTTTCGCACCATTTTTTAACATGTCTAATATTTTGTTCGCTTTGTTTTCTAGTTCTCTTCTGGAGTCCGCCTCCGCTGTTACTATGAAATCATCCGCGTAGGCAACCACCGACACGACCTCTTGCAGTTGGTCTAAACTCTTTCCCACAAGGGTCGATACATATGTCCCAGAAGATAGGACCACATATTTATCCCTGCGGACATCTTTTGTTCGGTATTCTTTCGAATTTTAATCCCGGAACACAGAGATTTATTATCCAGTTTCTGAATGCCTAATTCTTTCACACTGAAGTCTTTGTTCTCGGATACTTCTTTCAAAATTTTATGCATATCTTCTCTTATTTTCTCTTTTCCTCCTGTTTCGTTTTCATCGCTGTCCTTTGCAACTAGTTCCTCCAGGAGATGTCTAGCTGACTCTTCCCATGTTTTCGTATAATTTCCATCTTCTATTTTCAGAGTTGATAGTATCGTGGGTAACTGTTTTTCTATCCAGAGTTTGTATGGATCCTGCCACGCATCTATAGCAAGATTATTTTCAATATACATCTCCCAAGTTTCCTTCTTCCTTTGCATTAATTTTTGTTTGCATTCCTTTTTAGCGATTCTACACTCTTCTAGTTTTCTTGTCCTTAGCTCCGGGTCTTGCGGATGTTGATAACTTTTACTCCTCGCTCTGGCAATCATCTTCATTCTCTCCCATTCTGCATTCCAGAAGGAGCTGTTATTTGTTCCACTTTCCTCTCTGCGGCAGCAGCGCTACTCTTATGGTCTCCACTTGAAACCTCGACTCTCCTTGCTATCTGATCTACATCCATTTCCTCCAGAACGTCCTGTATCTGCAACAAATCTCTGGACTTCTTCCAGTCTATCTTTCCTGGGTTGAATTTCCAAGAACCCTCATCCTGAACAGTGCCCTGCGCTATTCCCTCTGGTTGTATCTCAAATCTAAATAAGCTCTAGTCGCTACATGTACCTCCATCTAAAACTTTCCTATCAATAATATATCAATAATAATTCACGACCCCCATTGACAATTTGCCGCCGACGCTCTCGGCCTGCCGTCGGGTACAGAGCGATAACGCCAGTGTAGTTATGTACTGGCGGTTAGTTGTCATGTACCGGTATAGAGGCTAATTTGCGATGCAATCCAGCGGTTCGACGACGGGATCCTGCCTGAGCGGAAAGTGACAAGCGGGTCACCAACTCCTTCCCACCGTTACGCCGATTGTCATTTGTTATTGTCGGGGAAACAGCAGATATCAGCAGTGTATGCTGCGACATTCATTTGTTAAGAAGACGGTTGAAAATAAGTAATACGAACGACAAACAAAATATGCCTATTTGTATAATATTTAAAAAAACAACAGAAAAACAATTTAGAAAAGTGTTTGCAAACAAGCTTCCTAATTTTCTCCGTAAGACAAAAGGCTTGAAAAAACATCACCTAGTTGGAAGACCAGCATAGCCGAGTGGTTAAAGACATCAGACTTCCAAATCTCATCACTGACAGTCGGAGGCACGAATCCCAACACTGAAGAACTGTACTCACTACAAAATAAATAACAGCGAAGACAATGTAAAAAGGTAAATTTAATATCGATTACCACTGCGTCCAATATCTCTTTCGTGTCAAAGTAAATGTGACGAAAAGATGAATACAAGGTAAAAGACGGACAGCACGAGAGGGATATAGCGGCGGGTCTCGGACGGTATAGCGGGGAGGTGGGGGCTCAGTGGCGAGACGAGAGCGGCCTCGTCGGGATTTTGGGCGGAGACGAAGCGGCAAGCCACCGGCGGACCGCGGGCTGCATTAGTGTAAAATAGTGCGCGAGCCGGCGGCGGGAGTCGCTAGAGGCCAGCTATTTCGTCGCCTTCGGCCCGCAATAGGACCGCCGCGCGCACGCCGTCGCCTTGTCAATTGGGACACTTGTACAATGACCTTACTACTGCTTATTTGTGTTCTTACCTAAATTTACAGATAAATCATTTGACATCCGGAAAGTCGCGAGTTCTCGCCCAGTGGCCACGTATGACTGAAGATTAAGCTTAAAGTAGGCTTTGGCTTAAAAATTAATTTGACACATGGATTTTTCCACAACAAACGCCACATGGCACAAGCCGGGATCGAACCGAAAAGCCTATGCACCAGCGGCGCTCGCTCTACGCCTGAGCAGCTGCGGCCCTTTGTGAGATATACTCATTGATGTTTTTCAGACCTTGTGATGTCACAACAAAAACATTCTTAAAGCCTGGTGTGATTTAGCAAAAGCCTTGGAGAAACCTCAGCCAGGATAGTTGGCCCCTGGGATGTAACCCACGACCTCCCGGATGCTAAGCTAACGCTCACCACTACTTCGGCTTGGTATCATAATATTTATATGGTCTTTGAATATACAACCGAAATCGCAAATATCCATTGCACTGTGTATCCGAGACCCCGAATATCCGGTTTCGGATCAGTGTTTCCAATCTTTGAGTCCGAGTTTCAGGTATTCGGATCCGAACCACGGTTTGGATTTTCGGACCCGGATCCGAGTTTCGGATATTCGGATCCGGATCAGAGTGCCGTATATCTGGGTATCCGCCCATAAAATTCATTTTTTTACCTTTTCCCCGCATTAAAATTTGATCTCTTATTCCTGGTAGTTATCTATTTTCCATTTTTGGTATTTCGATGTCGTGTGGTGTCATTCGGTACTTTCAGATACGCATTTAAAAAATAATTTATGATGGGTCAATAGATTTGGAGAGCCCAACTCCAAAGTGTGTGTGGGTGTGTAAATATAAATAATTACACCTAAAATTATATTATTTTTGTTTGTTAGGAGAACTTCGGGATGGGGACCCACAGTCACCCCTAAATACATACGTATATGAGTACTTCCATATCGTTCAATATAATTGTTTCTCGGGATTTTGATATTGTTGTGTACCGTATTTCAATATTTTTCCATATTTTGATTATCGATATCGTTCGGTATGTCGGTATTTTCGGTATATCAACATTTCCGCAATTCGATATTTCGGTAGCGATATTTATGTGGTTTCAATATTTCGGTATTGTTCGGTATTTTGCTATGTTCGGCATTACGGTATATCGATAATTGTCGGTATCCAAAACACCAAAAGTCGGTATGAAAATCTCAATACTTATCACCTCTACACCGTAGTGTAGACTAGTTTAGTGTGAATCAAGGATCCTACCGTGGCAAACAACGTACGTTACTTCAGTCTTAGAGGGTCTCTCATCCTTGTGAGCACTCGATCGAATATAGGTGTTTTGCGGTGCCGAGAAAGGAACTACATACTAGCTGCCTGGCAGTACCTTCATTCGCAAGTCATTATACGCAAAGCCTTGAGGTATTCAGCATCTTGATTATGCTCCGGAGCAAGAAAGAGCTGCTTGAACCACTCCCTTTGTTTTCCCTAATACTTTAGCCTGTAATCGTCTCTGTAGACATAGATTACAGGCCGTTAATTTCTTTTAATTTCCATGAACTCTTTGAATGGAAAATATATAATTTATGAATTGCCCAGTGAGCTAAAATTGTTGGCAGTAAAACGCTTAGGTAATAGAAAGTGAGAGTATTGCGAAAGTAAGTTTGAGCACTGACAGTAATTCCGATCGCATTTTGTCAACCTTGACGTGAACAAGAAGACGGAAGGTGACTGCATTCATTGTGGCGTTAGATTGACAGGGCTAGCAATTATAGAATTTTGGTCTTGGTTTGGCTCAATTGTGAGAAATTACGTCGAATTTTCCTACGAACGGGTTGGTTTTGCTGCTGATGGTTCGATATGTTTAAGGTTTAGTCGAGGATTGAAATTTTACGTCGATTCGTTTCGATTTGTATTTCTAGTGAGGCGATATGGAGGGAAATATTCATTTATATCTCCGAAGTTCATTCTTCATACATTACGGAAATTGCAAAAGTGGAAAATGTGCTCGAAGTTTTTCAGTGTACGAATTGAGTTAATCATTAGTAAATTCAGTTCAACATTTCTAAACCCCAAACTAAATCGCGGTTAAAGCGTGAGCTAAAACGCGTGCTTAAATTCCGACTTTGGAGGCAATGCGATGTGTAAATGGTGTGTAAATGGTGTGACGTGGTGTGTGTGAACGTAAAAACGTGGCAGAGCAGCATGGCGTCACACACCAATATTATAGCTTTTCTAAAGGAGAAATGTGGGACGAAATAATTTATAAAATAGTTGTAAATAAGTTATTTTATGCTACATATTAATTTCCATTTAAGCAAATGCTTAATTCGTGGTCACTGTTCGAAAAACTATAAAGTGGGCTTCCATTATTAAATGATTAAGTAAAGCGAACACGATTGAGGGTGTGGACGCGAATTAAAAGGAAGTGAATAATAATTCATAAAATCATTTCATTCAAGTAATGATTTTGTGTGCTTTACTTTTAAATAATTAGAAACGGAGTTAACTTAAAATTTTCCGAGATTTTGTTGAGAGGGAGTGAAGTGCTAAAACAATTAAAATTCAAGGTTTATTTTTTGTTTCATGAGCCAGCTTAAATAAGGAATTTATTGTGAATTGGACTAAATTGGGAATTGAAATTACTTCTATGAATTTAAATAAGGAAGTTTATTTTGCGTTACGTGAGGAATCAATGTTGTGGGAACTTATGTTAAATCTGATAATTTTCGTTTTCACTGTAATTTCATGTAAAGTAGGGACGGGTTATTACCTTACAAAATGACGTCACCGTTAAAAACGTTTAATAGTAAGGTTATTAAACTTATATTGTTTCTGATTTGTCGAGTTGGGTCGTTCTTGTCGTTTACGGTGTGTTTGATGTATGGACTGAAGCAACAATATGGCGGCGATGAGCATGGACGCGAGAACGAAGGTATAGTGGCGCTTTATGTTCTCTGTTTTCTGCAAATTCTTGATAAGTGTTATAATTCCTTATTTAATAGTGGGTGATGTTGAGTGCTCCATAAGATTTCCGATAGTCAATGCGCATTGTTACAGTATTTCGAGTTGCGTATTGCCTTTCGCATTGAAAACAAGTTGTTTCCCAAGCTTTCGTTTTGAGAACTTTTGGATGCTGTTCAACCATGTGATTTTGCTATTTGCGAATACTTTCACATTTCTTCAGTTAAATTGTTTCGATAATTATTCGAGAAGAATGGTAATTTAATTTAAGAAACTTTAAATTCAGTTTTATTTGTTTTTACATTTCAAGGAATACTCGAAATAATTTTAGACAAGTGTTTCCTGATGTCAATTTGATTCAATTCAAATTTGTTTTCTTCGATGATTTAGTTGATGTAATACTTGGGATTAATTCCCTTCGTTGCGAAATTTAGTTGAATTTTTGCAATTGTTTTAAATCTTCGATTACTCAGTTTTACAGTCAACTTCTCCTGCACCTTAGTTGTGCGCATGTAATTTTGTTAATAAATTGTTACCAAGAGCTTCAGATTTTATTTCTTTGACTTGCAGCCTGATTTTCTGCTCTGGGGTTACGAAATATTCCGGACGTGGACGTTACTGAATCGAATTATACCAATGGCTTGACATCCTAATTTCATTAACTGATATGTTTGGTTGCTTTGATGCAATTGAGAATCCTTCAGTTGATAGATGCATGGAGGGAAGCTTGCAATCTGTGACTGCTCTTAGTGCACAAACCACTTGTCTTGGAAACGGTCAGTGTTCCTAGTCCTACCCGATCTATTCTCCAGCATCTTAGGCATTTATTTCCGTGTCAGTGATCACTTCTTTCCATCGTTATCACGTCTTTCTTGTGAAATCGGCAACATTTTTAGTCATCTTGAACATTTGCACTTAGGCGCGTTAACAGGATATTGCTCTACACTTTCAACGTGTATGTAGTAAAGAGCATCTGCCGTAATCACTATAGTAAGCTGTATCGCCTTCTGTATGAACCTGGAATATTACTGAGGTTGATTGCTTCTTTCGATGCATCTTGTTTCTTCATATATTACTTATCAATATATATTGTTCCGTGACTACTGACGATCTGTCCACTGTAAACAATTCTGCGCGAATATCGCCAACACTGGTTATTTGATTTTTATTTTTTAATTATAATTTCTACCTTGGTTTGGCTAAGTTCGAGGATCTGCCGTTCTGCCGTATCGATCTGAAATTCCTTCATTATTCTCACAACTTTATACAGTGTAAAGCTTGTTGATACAGATTCTTCACTAACCAACAAATTTACGTCAGATTCTCTTGTAAATCTCTTCCTCAGGTGGTACTCTGTAAATTTCTTAAGTAAATTTACTTACATTTTACCCATATCTCCTAACTTTTTTTGGTTAGATATTTTAGTTTTCTTCTTTAAAAGAATATTGTGACGTTTTGCTGTGCCCTAACGTTCTGATTTATGTTTGCTTCAATTTTATGGAATAGCAGTAGCTGTTTTGATTTTCTTGTTTGTTAGGAAGCGTGAATAATTTTTTTATCACACTAAAGTTAGCTTTGCAACTGCATATTTTCTTCTACACGCTATTTCACGCACTCTTCACTTTATTACGAATTATATAAAATAAATTGTTTTCATAAGCTTTTTTAAAGAATAGATCCAGAAATTTGAAAGCAGTTTTTTACGTTATGAACTAAACGAATAGGACTAGTCGGTCTCTATAGTACAGAATCTGGCCCATTGAATTATGACCGTTACTCTACAGTCTTGACCAAAAGACGTACGTAGTAATCTATCGATATTCTCTCAGCGGAAAGACGAGTTCTCGTAACGAATGCATATGTTGAAGCCATACACTATACTTTCGTTGAAGAAGATAGTCCTTAACATGCCATACGCAGTGTATCGTTGATATGTTAACATGAGCTATGATGGCGAGACTCGGGTGTAGAACTTAGGTACTGGTCATTAAATAAAGCCATCTGTTTATGCTATTTTGTAACAGTGATATAATCAGTAAATCTTCTCAAAAGATTTACTCTACGAAGTAGTAGTAGTGGCGACACTTAAAAGCACTTTGTGAGCAATTGCACAACTTTCCCCGTACCTGGCTGATAGGAAGGAGTCGATTTTGCAGAACTGTATGATACGCTGTGTCGCAGTTTCTGTTGACAATGTATAAAAGGCTATACGACCCCTTTTTTCATCCCCTATTTAACATAGCAGAAATTATTTAACCTGCATATTTTATAAAAGCCTACGACCCCTATTTAATATAGCACACGCCCTCCAACACTATAAAATGCTACGACCCCATTTTTCATTCACTATTTAATATAGCAGAGATTAACCCTCATAGCCCCTATTTATAAAAGGCTATGTCACCGTTTTTATTCCCTATTTAACATAGCAGAAACTACACAGGCAACGAGCTTACAGGCATATAACAAAAATTACAACAGAAATTTGAAGTCAGTTTCCAACACAGCCCTTAGCAGGCAATATAGTATATATTTTCCCAACCCCTATTTAACACAGCACAGAGGTTACGGTCTTACAACAGTGCTAATGTCACTTGAAGTTCCTTTCTATACCTAACACACATAATAGACCACACTCGAACGAATGGTTAATAGTAGTTAATATGACTTTGTTGACTAAGCACCTATGACCATAACCAAGAGTCGGTAATAGGTGAAAACTACCTGGGCCTAAGTTAACAAAATAGTACTAAGGTCAAAGGTCAAATATGTAACCCTGTATATTTCGTAAACGGCTAGACATATTGAAATTCTGTTTCCTCATTTAGTATGGGGGCATGGAGTACTACATGTGATAAAAGTGGTGACCTCAAGGTCAGATATTTGATCCTGTATATCTCGCAAACGGCTAGACATATTGAGATTCTGTTTTTACATTTAGTATGGGGCATTGAGTACCTGTGAAAAATGGTAACCTCGAGGTCAAAAGGTCCAATATTTAACCTTGTATATTTAGTAAACGGCTAGACATATCGAGATTCTATTTTCAATTTTGGACTTAATGCGTTGAATACTACACGTGAAAAAAGTGGTGACCTCGACGTGAAAGGTAAAATATGTAATCCTGTATATCTCATAAACGGCTGGAAATATTGAAATTCTGTTTTCACATTTGGTATGGGGGCATTGAATGACCTAGGTACTTTTTATTATATAACCAACTTATGAAAAAAATAACATTTTCCTTTATTATACTAAAATATGTTGTTATACATAAAAGAGCAACAATTACGCAGGGCTTCCACCATAGTCTACACTGTAACATAAATTTGAAGATTTTGTGTATACTGTTAACTAAACTAACCACATTTGACTATTCATCTCGCAATCAACCACACACACACGCATGGTTTACGAAGAACTTAATCTCTCTCAAGGGACCTACACGCATGGTTTACGGAGAGCTTAATCTAGCTCCAGGGACCTACACACATGGTTTACGGAGAACTTAATCTCACCCAAGAGACCATTCTTATCAACTAATAAAGCATAATATCGCTAATATTAGTGTTGCCGGTTGAGAATTTATTTAGGAATGCCTGTAGTAAATAGCTAGATGCACGACATGCTAAACAATAGTGTCCATAGAATTGAGAAAAATTACCATGAATGCGTCTATTATTTCATGAATAATATAAACAATTACGTTTTTAAAAACTTATATGATACGGTATATACGGTGGAAGACCATAGCTATTAAAATATTCAGTGTGCCCTGAATTAGAAATATAAACAGCAACCCAATGTTCACCGGGCTTATTACCAGGATCAGTATTTATAATAGTGGCTGGAGGAAATGTATGAATAAACGGAGGTAGTTAATTTGCAGCATATACACCTATAAAATGATTTCTATGCAAATTCAGTTGTAATGCCTCATAACGTTCAAGGGTATTTAACATTTTTTTAAATTAATATATATTTTTCTCTGGAAATCAATTTCTAGTTCTGAGGAGAAATAACAGCTGTTACAGGAGATGACAATTCTTGCTTAAAATGAACCTCTAATCGTACACTTCCCTGTCGCTGGGGGCTAATATGAAATGCAGCACTAGCATTAGAATCGGGAGTTAAATCAAACACCAGTAAAGTATAACCATTAGGATATTCGGCAAGTGAAATATCGTTACCTTGATTAGAATAATAAATACCAGAACCTGTAAATATCGTAGAATATGCTTGTATATATAGTTATTATCAAAATCTGGTTGTAGTGGTCTAGATGGAACAGACGTTCCTGCGATATACAATGTAAAGAATGACATACTGAGATGCTTAAAATTAAAAGGATTTATCTGGTAAGTGCCGTTGAAAGCTGTATTAGTAACAAACCCAATAACAATATGTTTAGGCACTATGCCGGAAAGCAAATCTGGAAGAGTGGTGTCCATAATGCCCTGCGGTAAAGTCTCTGGTGTGATAAGTTTGATGTTTAAATCCTCCAATAAAAATGTTTAAGAAAACCTAATGCTGCGTTTTTAAATCAATTATCAGCAATGATTATTTAAATAATTTTGAGTTTAGCGTTTGATAAAAACCTGATTTTCTATTCTTATCTTCATGAAATCGACCCTCCTGAGTCGATTGACCAAGATTTCATTTGGGTCAGACGTCAAATTTTGAACTAAAAGAAGCAGAATGGGTCGATTTCATGAAGATAAGAATAGAAAATCAGGTTTTTTTCAAGTGTATTTAAAGCGAATTTCTTGTGGAACGCCATTCTACTTGCTTTAGTTCGAAAATTTGACGCCTGATCCAAATAAAACGTTGGTCAATTGACACAGGCGGGTCGATTTCATGAAGATAAGAATTACGCAGAAAGTTTACTTTAAATACGCCACAAGAAACTTGATTTTTAATGCGAATCTCTATCTTTTGGATCCTCGTGATTCGATTAAGGGAGGTTGCATTTGGATCAAACGTGAAATTTTCACAGTGGTATTTTACTCTAAATTTAGGATTTTGTAATACTTTATTTTGTGATATTTTCACAGTGGGCGACACATCAACCCTTTTCACAAACAGTGTGGCATCTGTAATTACAACTTTTCCCTCAGCTCCAGTCTCGCCCAGTAGACAAAATACGGGTTTGGCTGGAATTAGCTTAATATGCAACTGTACACCACTCAATAGAATTTTTTTCTGACTGAAAATAAAACCATGAATATAGTCCAGTAATTCAAAGGGCTGACTTAACGCTGTGAGAAGTGAGCTTTGTTTAAAACCCTGATTATTATTATCGGCCACACTGTCCATATTTAAACCACATTGCGCTCTGAAGATGAGTTGTTTTTGCATTGGCTTTATAATTCAATAGTTTTTCAATAAACGATCCAAATGGATATGTAAGCGAGGAATAGGAAATTAGTTGATTATTCAAATATATCTACTTCGCTGAACATTGCACTGAGAAAATCATTTACAGGACCTATTTTCTTATCAGCAGTTGTTAAATCAGATCCATCAGGTTTAGTAATTTTACCTCTAATATGTAGCATTGTATGTGGTAAATCAATATAATCATCACCATGGCCGCGGTCTATAAACTCTATGGGTCCATTATCAAATATTGACGAAACAGGTTTATACGGCACTGTTTTATTACCAATAATACTCGTTTGAGCGGGCACAGCCGCAAATAGATCTAATTCTGATTCCGTACACTCACACTGCATTTTGCTTTCTGCTATTAATACCCACACTAGTATATTTTTATATTGCGTTATTACGAAAATGTAGTTTTACACATACACTGCCATATTGGAAAGGAAGTCGATTACCCGTGCTATCTCTTAAATCAAATGTAGTTTGATCAAACTGTTTTGTTGTACGGGGACATAAAGAGGATTTTTAAAGATATGCAGACTACTAGCACCATACTCTTTAATATTCGTATTTATAATACGTAGTAGAGGAGCAACAGTATCGCCTAGCAGCTGAGGTTCTACAATATCACTATAAATATACATGTGCACGGGTAGCGATTTCTGTAAATCAGGCGGATAACGCGCATGATGGACAAGTGCAATATTATCTTGCTGAATATGATCGAAACCTAGTATTTTAGCTATAGACGAACGTCAACCCCATTGCCGTCTTTTCTTACTCTACTGGCCTCAATTCGTTTTAATAAAGCTTTATCTTTTAATTAAAAATTCAATTTATCGCTTTTATAGTTAATTTGAGATAGAATATAGTCAACATAATAATAATGGCCGGGCATTATTTTAGTCACGTTCCAGCTTTCTTTATCCGAGCCCCTGTAATAGGTATATTAGTATATTTCTAAACATTCTGAAATGAACCTGTATAATGTACTTCGACAACAGCTGTTTCCCACACACGTTTCTCCAGCACGAGAGGACGATATAATTTTGTAGTATAACACGCCAAAGTATTTTGCCGAAAATATACCATAGAACTGTTACTGAGAAGTGTGAGGTAAAAACTAGTACGCTGTTCCATAAATAATTAATTATAAATCTCTCTCTTCTTCCTCGTTTTTCTTTACAACACCACCTGTTTGCTTATTTTTACGTACTCCTTCTCCCACCAACACTTGATTTATTTTATTTTGTGCTTTATTCTTTAAATTATTATTTGCCTCTTACCATTGTGCTTTTAATGCCTCATCAATGGGTCCATTAGTATTTAGTACGTCTTGGGGTACATTAATACCACCACGTAACAATTCTTTACCAACAGTTTTTGCACCATGTTTTAATAATGAAAATGCAGTACGAAACAAACCACATAGAAAACTCCTAATACCATATTCTTCTTGGTATGGTGCACTTCTATATACATTATAACTACTACATGTTTGATGCAAATAATGTTGGAGATAAGGATCATTCATCTTTTCTGCTATCACTCCATTGATAATAACCCCTTCTCGGTATAATACCAATAGTTTCCGGTCTCAAATAATTACGCCTAAACACTAAATCTCAAGCGCTGGCTATACTAATTGCTTCCAGAAGGGGCCTTTTTCTCAACCACAAACTGTTGCATAAAATGTAAACAAACCATTCTTAATATATTTACATCTTGCCGACAGTATTTAATTAATTCGTCCTGGAAATTAAACGTATAATCCTCCCCCAAATTTTTATACCACTCGATAAACTTATCACGTTCTTCTTATGCACATTATCTACCCCATAGAATGTCTTGGCAGGCAGCGGACCGGAATAATTCTGATTACCTGTGGTGTTAAAAAAGTGCGGAAAATAACCCTTAGTTGAGGGAAGATCAAACGCTTGGGGCAATTTGGCCAATACCATAGGCAAGAAGTTAAGTGAATCGATAAAACATAAATTGTTATATTGAATGCTCAGAAGCTGACAATCTCTCATAATAATACCGGGGGACCATTGTTTATTATTTATCATACTTCTTAAAACAAAATGGGCATCGTTAGCTCGGGCGTTGTGCCCAACACATGTAATATTATTAATAGAAGATCGCTTCTCAGCAAGACAATTTAAAAACTGTAGAACACAATCTTCACCCTTGAAGGCGTGTTCTCTTACACAATACACAGAACAACTTAAATTTATATAATTAATACCAATACATTTATAACACAAATGTGCTGTTAATAGATTGGGTACGTTTCCATACACATTATTTACCCCATGCATTGTTTCATCCTGGCGACTCTCAATAACGTAAAATACAACTATAGCTTTTATCTGACTATAGTTACTAGATCATGCACTTTTTTCGGCCGCATGAAACGTAAATGATTGTGAGGCATCATACTACGGCAGTTTACACAATATATTCCCCCGCATATATGAGGGTTACGATCCTTTGGTAATGTATACACCTTTAAACATAAATTACACTGTTTTCTAGTTTTACATACCATACCCTTATGATTATTGAAACATACACGACCATAAGATAATCGATTACAGTCATTAGATTTTATTAAGGATTTCATATCAACACAAGGAGGCTTACTCTCACACTGTGAACAACCAGCCTAACATTTAAAATCGTGTTTATATGTACGTTGATATTTCGTATGGCATTTTTCACAATAATAGCCGGTTGAAAATGCTGCTGTTAAATTCGTAATTACGTCATAATGATTGTTTATTAATAGTAAATTAATGGGGGTTTCACCACCACCACCAAACCCCTTCATATAGAATTAATTGGCCCGACAAATCCCCATACACAGTTATTTTATAATCAGTTAGCACACTTTGAAATTGGTGAATATCTTCAGTTCTACCGCCAGTTGTCCCCGATTTAACACAACTTATTGACTTCCGTGTTCATAATTTTTTTAAGTTAATCATAGTATCTCTGTCGTTCTTTATTATTATTTCTATTATTTATTAACCCTATAACCACTACTATTGCATGGGCGAGACAGCGAGTATCGCTATTTTTAATTACAGCTATACCCTTATTTAATTTAATATATTCGTCAATATTGGATAGACCCTATTTCATCCGACCTTCACCTTTAGGAATTTTCACATAATGAAAATTAACATTGAATCGTTCTAATTTAAAAATGACCCATTGGATTGTACAACTTTTTCCAAAGCATGTAAAACGTTTTCAACAGACATATTTTGTGCCTGTCAAAACGATAACGAAAATGATCTATGGGGTTCGCTCTCATTTCTAAATGTGAGCCCCACTTGATCATCATTATCAGTACCATGCATGAAGTGGGTTAATAACTCTTCCATACCTCTCATAACCCAAGTTAAAGGGTTTTAATTTTTTTGAGAATTATTAATTTGTGCTTCTATTAGTCTACCTTCCTTATTGAATTTTTAAAAATATTTTACGTTTTCACTTATAATTTTTATTTTTGAGTTATTACGCGCTCCACCTGTTTGTACGTCATTTAACACTTCCATGTATAGAGCTTTAATTTTCTTAAAAATATTACATTGATCCATTTTTAAATTTATAAGTCACTACTATCACTTTAAATGGGCTGGAATATTTTTAAGCTTTAAAAAAATTAAAATAAATGTAATAAATATTTTATATTATATAATTTGACACAACTGAACAGAAAAATATACTCCACTAGACACTGCACAATTCACTCTACGACGGTCGTCGACACAGCACACTACACTATCCACGACATTCTTTTTCCTCCTGGGGGCGACGATACTGCGCACTACACTATTCCACGACGATCTTCCTTCTCCACTGGACACTTCCACAACGATCTTCCTTCTCCACTGGACACTGAATACTTCCACGACGATCTTCACTCTACGATGGTCGGCATCCGACTGAGGGGGTACCACAGAAACAGCCTTGCGTTTAAAGGCAACTGATGACTTCATGGGGAAAACCCAGAATAAAAATAAAATCGGGAAAGAACCGATTTCGCAGATGACAACGGGGAAATCCCGAAATGGAAACAAAATCGGGAAAGAACCGATTTGATAGTTGATGACGTCATGGGGAAAGCCCTGAATGAAAACAAAATCGGGAAAGAACGGATTTCGCAGATGACAACTGGGAAAATCCGAAATGAATACAAAATTGGGATAGAACCGATCGGCTATGGAAAAGCTTCACTGAGCCCCAAATATCTTGAGAATGGTAAGAGTTAGAGAAATACGGTTTTCAGATTAAGCATCATTATGACAAGTTCTAGTAGTGAAAAAATTGGTGACCTTGAGGTAAAAGGTTAAATATTAACCTTCTATCTTTTGTAAACGGTAAGTAATGGCGAAAATATAATTTCAGATTCAGTATAAGAACAATAAAACCCATTTGAAAATTAATATTCTGTGACCGTACGGATCAAAGAGTCAAATATACAATATCTCAAAAGCGGTAAGTGATAGAGACATGCGGTTTTCACCTTTGACATGACCGACCCGAATAACAGGTAATTTGCGAGTTTCTTAATTCTGTGTCTAAAATTCGAAGAAGGAAGTTGTTTTCGTATTTGACATTCCCGGGACTAAAATAAATTGCATTATAAGTTGTATAATTCTACGACCACGAGAGGCGAAGTTTGCAAATTTGACCTTTGACTTCGGGGTCACCACTTTTCTCGTATATATACTATTCAATGGCCAAATACTAAATGTGAAAACATATTTGCAACATGTTTCGTCGTTTACGATATATACAGGGTTAAATATTTGACCTTTGACGTCGAGGTCACCACTTATTTCGTATAGTACTTGATGTCCACATACTAAATATAAAAACAGAATCTCAATATGTCTAGGCGTTTACTAGATATACAGAGCTAAATATTTGAACTTTGACCTCAGGGTCACCACTTTTTCGCATATAGTACTCGATGTCCACATATTAAATTTGAAAACAAAATTTCAATATGTCTAGCCGTTTACGAGATATATTTGACCTTTGCCTAGGTTATCAGGTGTGGTACAGAAACTGACATCAGATTTCTGTTATAATCTCTGCTATGTTAAATAGAAGCCCTAGGCTTTTATAAAATGTGTGGGTTAGGTAATTTCTGCTATGTTAAATAGGGGATGAAAAAAGGTGCGCTGATCTAATCTCTGCTATGGTGGTTCGTAGTGTCTGCTACGTTAAATAGGGCTGGAAAGGGTTCATGTGGGGTTAAATAGCGTAACTAGCATATATTGCTGCTATGTTAAATAGAGGCTTGAGCGTAACCTCTGTAAGGGTTGAAAACGACCTTCGTAGCCTTTTATGTAATATGTGCTATGTTAAGTAGGGGTCGTAGCATTGTGCACTATGTGGGGTTAAATTCTGTGTAATATCTGCGATATTAAATAAGGGTCGTAGCCTTTTATAAAATGTGTGGGTTGGGTAATTTCTGCTATATTAAATAGGGGGGGGTGAAAAAGGTGCCGTAGCCTTTCATAGTGTTGGAGGGCATCTGCTATATTAAATAGGTTTCGTAGTCCATCTCTGCTATATTAAATAAGGGTTGGAAAAAAGGTGCCGTGTATGGGTTAGGTATTCAGCTGTTAAATAAGGGTTGGAAAATGTGGTCGTAGTCTTTTTTAAATAGGGAATGCGAAATATGCTCGTAGCCATTCACGAAGGGGATGAAAAATGGTGCGTTAGCCCTTTATACATTTTGAAGAAAAACAGCGACACAGCGTATCATACAGCCCTTGAAAATCGACTCCTTGCTACCAGCCAGGTACGGGAAAAGTAGTGCAGTTCCTCACAAAGTGCTTTCAA
>JAGDQP010021613.1:0-31532 GCA_022664845.1 Lepisma saccharinum
CTGTATCTCTTCGTATAGGTCTTCGACTTCTTCCTCCATGTGTTACGTTGTATAATTTCCATACTGTATCTCTTGTTTATCTTTACCCGTGCGATTCTATCTGAAATTCCTTCAATTTCTGTGATCCGTGTCTTCAAGTCTCTATTAATTATAAAGCCAACGCCTGTCGGTTTTCCATCTTCTGTTCCTTTAAATTCCGAGTGTGCCCCGACGGTAGTTCCAACTGTTCTTCATCCTTCCTCCACACTTCTGATAGTCCTATGATGCCCCACTTAATCCTCTTGAGTTCATTCTGCAATTCTTCTAATTTGTCCTCTCCTGCAAGTGACTGGCAGTTGAGAGTCGCCACGTACAGGTCTGTTCGAGTTGCCGTGTCGGTGTCCAGGCAGTCTACAGCCCAAACCCGGGCATTTTGACCCTCTGAATTTCTGCGGGACTGACTGCTGCCGTTGCCAGCTTCAATCCGTCCTCCGGGCAAAGAAGTCCTCCGAGGTTGTTTCCTTACTTCTACTATCATGTGTAAAGAAAGGAAGGAGTGCAGACATTTGACTCACCACACTGTCAGCTAATGCGTGCTGGTAAACTAATAAACCATATCATAAAGATAAAACAAGGGAAAATCCCCTAATTAGTGAACTCTGCCCATCTAGGTATTTTTACAGGGAGGCAAATTAAAATGAATATTAGAAACCTGCACCAATTTAGGATCAATACGGATTTTCGATCGTCCGGTACAGTGTTTTCATCTGCAGGTCTAGAACGCATAGGACTGATCTGAATAAGCAAAAAGTAAGTTATTTCCGACAATCCAAATGAGGGTCCAATAGCAAACATGTAACTTATAGAACTCCGACTAGATCTTCCGAGTAAATCGACTATTTCGGATGAAAGTTGCTGACCGATGTAGTAATGTCTAAGGACAGAGTATCTAGGATCGCGAGTTCGAATTCCGTCTGGGGTTTGGATATTTGTGGGTGTTAACATGCATTGGACTCACCTAATCAAGACAGGTCGAAGTCAAAAGATATTAAAATGGCCCATACAAAATAAGGTTTACCAAAGTTTTAGATGCCAGGAAAAAAGTTTGCTGAATAATTTGATGGCCGTAGGATTCAATTCTTGAATAACTTATGAGAATTATTTGCAAACAGTTTCTTGTTTTCAATAATAATATTTTCTTGCGTTCATTAAATTTCAATATGTAATTTAAAGTAAAAAGTAAAGGTAATGCGCACGCGCCGCGAATTGCACATGGAGGATGTGGAGGATAAGATTATGAAAATAATTTATTTGGTGGAATAAGCAGAATGAAAATTAATTAATTTCGGCCACTTCAGTCCAAGAAAAGAACTCTATTGCCTGTTTCGTGAGTGTGAGTCAGATGAAAATAAATACTTCGTGCACCTTATGATTTTTGTCTGCGATGTCATTGTTGCCAATACGGAATACAACGAGCGAGTCATTCGCCTTCTAGAAGACGAAATTGAGAATTTGATGTAGTGCTTGACATGCCAATTACTTGCAAATGAATTGCTCCTGTGCCATCTCTTCCAATATATGTATGGTCAAATTACTGACCCTGCTCATTTTGCGGTGAGGTGGGAAGGCAAAGACAAGAATAAAGATTATTTCAGCACATCCAAAGGTATCTTCCAGGAAAATTATTCATTCTCGAACATATTGTAATAAAATTTGTCACCACCTCCACCTTGGAATCGAAAATCAAATAGACATACTGAAAACATTGGCGAAATTCATAATGAGAGTTTACGCGCCCGTCAAGGATGTACATAAAAACTACACCTTCAGGAAAATAATACCAAATTCTCCATACTTGAGAACTCACACTGTTAGCAATTGGCAAGCAAGAGAGTACCAATTTCGGAATTTCTGGCAGAGTGGAAATTGAAGCGTGAAATTCCCAGATACCTATAAATACTTCCCTGGAACCTTATTTATTTCCTACTTTCTAGGGAAGAACTTGCTGAATTATATACAGTCATTTAAAAAATAAAATAAAATTGAAATAAGCATTTTCAAATTGACGAAATTGAATCTGAACTCACTGTCAGAACACGGTATTGTACAAAAGTTCAAACAGTGACGTATCACTAACGTCGGACAGTAATAAGTACAGTACATTATCTTTGAATAGTAAGGATCATCAAATGTCTTACTACCTGACGTTTTAGAACTCATTGTTCATGACAATGGGATTTAATGTGTGGTCAATGGTAATTAGATAATTTGAAGACAGAGATGGCATAAGGTTGTCAGATACAGAAGAGTTTCAATATTTCAGGTAAAGTTAAAACAATGAATAATAGTGCTTACATCAAATGTATTAGTAAGCAAAGATCACAGAAAGAATATATTTTAACAAACATTAATAGTTTATTTATGTACAAGATTTTCTGGCGAAGAAGAGGTTTATTAGGTAAACTTTCTGTTCTGCATGAGTTATTAATCATGGCCAAATCACGCTGTGGAAAACTGAACCGTTAGCAGCGTGTGTTGTATGATTTTTATTTTTTTTATTTTTAGTTTAAGAACTAAGAACAATGACTACAATTAGTAATATACTGTCTTAAAACATTGTTTAATGTATTCTTGATTAACGACATTGTTATACCATTAGGTAACTTTAAACTACAGAAGACTCGCTATTTCCTGGCAATCATTTAGCTACAGATGAAGTAACACCAAAAACTGAACAAGCCAAGAGGAGAGCAACCAGCTTCAGATTCGTTTTGTGTCGCGATGGCTCAGTGGAAGAGCGCTCACCTCTAGTGCGCAGGGCCCCTGTTTCATCCTGGCTCGTGCCATGTGGCTTTGTGGTGGACAAATACCGTGGGTATTCTCGGGGTTCTACAGTTTCCTCCCAGTTTCTTCATTCCACTAATTCTTCCAGCATTATCCGTTCGCTTTCTTACCTAAAGGCCTGTAAAAGTTCAAATTCAGATTCGTTTAAGAGCCCTTGGTAATCAGGCTTCATTTTTAATATTTTAAAAATAATGGACAAATGACAATCAAAATGCTATTTTAGAAAGTGGGATAGATAATACCTACGAGCATCTATCAAATGAGGTAATCCATAATTTGAAGATACATTTTATTGATGGAAATTTGAAAACTTGGGCTATGCCGTTTGAAGTTACGACCTTTGAATATCTCAGCTAAGAAATTAACCTCAAAATCTCAAACAGTTCATTTCATTTATTTCATAAATGCTAATGAGCATTAGATAGGTCGCGTTAAAAAATTTCAGTATTGTTCTTGATTTGTTCGGTACTTCTAAAATATTTAAAATACGAGGGTGTGAGTACCAATGTATTTTAAGATGAAGGCCCCTAAATTATTACTATAAAAGAATGTGGATATTTCGATTGGCATATTTGTGCTTTCTAAACTTTGTAAATAACTTTGTGTGTGTGTGTGTGTGTGTGTGTGTGTGTGTGTGTGCAAAAAAGAGAGAGAGAGAGAGAGAGACAGAGACTTCCATCCTTTTTTATTTGCTTTTTAGAAAAAACTTGGTCAAAAAAGTACGTTCAAAGAATTAGGCGTTATAAATTGGTGTATTTGTAATTATAACGATTCAAATGAATATGGCAATAAATCAGGAAATTTAACAGCAGTATCCCAAGTTCTCGTTATGAAATGAATGGAAACAGGCCAAAGCATAAAAACAGGGACCAAATACATGGAAATAGAATAGCAAGAGATATAAAGACTGAAGTCCAAGAGGGGCAATTGCCTCCCCACTTGCCCCTCCCTGCCGACACCCTTGGCACAGAGTGAATTTCTGAGCGTACCTATTGTGTATACGTATATGTATATTAGAGTCCGAAGTCGCGTACGTACGTAAAAATGAAAACATTAGGCGGCCAAAAGTGTCCTGCCCTCCACCCCCACCACCCGAAAGAAACTCGGCGACTATGTACTTGAGGTACATAGTCGCCGAGTATACCACAACACTCATTTATAAATGCTATACAACTGATCAAACTGTTTTTTAGTCATGTTCAACTTTTAGTTTCTTGCGATTATCGCATATTGATCTTTTTATCAACTTCATTTGTCGCGTTTTCGGTATAACTGTTTCTTTTACATTTCACTTGCCACAATGTCAGTAGGCATTGCCATCTGTACAATGTTTTCTAAAAGCTCAACTCTGGATATCACTTTCTCTTCAGTACTCTTTCAAATTCAATAAAAATGGAAGGGAACATAATACATCACAGCAAATGGCGGTCACTGCAGTTAGTCCAGAAAAACCTGTTCACCCCTCACTCCACACACTACAAGCGCAGTAGGGAAGATTTTGCGGTTTTTCCTTTCACAATAAAATTTTAAGAAATTGTTTCCTAAAGAGAACTTCAGTTACGTCACTATAGACTACGTAGTTTGGAAAAAGCTCAGACGGGCGCGCAGCGATCGAAGTATTTATAAACATCTGGTGGCCAAAAATAGAACTACAACATCTTCAAAATACGCGCTTTTGACCGCTTCTCCACCCTGCCTTTAGATCAACCTTAAAATCAAATGAAGTTCTTTACATAATTTTAGTTAGGTTGGATGCTCTTTGGATACTAATTTGAGTTTAGCTGATTTAACAAAATCTAAACAAACCCAACCTCCATTATTTTGAACGGTACAGGGAGTATCTAAAGTCCAGCCTGAGATATGTTAAAGAGTCGAATCACCGTTACTTAGATAAGTGAATCGGAATATATTTAAATCAGAAGCCTGATCAGTACGGTGAACATACGTTCCTAATTTTTTGGGACAGTCCTGAATTTTAAGGTTGAGTCCAGAAAAAATATTGAAAAGTCCCGAATTTCATTTTTAAAAATACGATTTTACATTTGTTTTACTGTAGTGTTCCTAATTAATAAATTATAAGTGATCAACTTATTACTAATAGTTATAATAAATTAAATCATAAATTATTGCATTTTAACAAATAAATCATAAATAATAATAATTTATTACTATATCAGCTGAATACCAAGAACATATGAAATTTAGTTCTAAAGTTGATGTAAACTTTTATTATCTTCAAAGACAATTTTTTTGTTTTGTTTTTTTAACAAAACGCATCTTTACGATAAATTTATATTTTCGAATTTATCTATGGCTTTTTGGCAACTCTGGCTGATGCATGTATGAGGTGGGGAGAGAATGTTTGAAGGTATAGTCCGCCAGGGGCTAGTTCGAAGGTACTGTACCATCCTGGCACTTGTCTGGTATGACTGAGGAAACTCCCTGGGAAAAAAGCTATTTTTATGGCTTGAATAAGAACTTTTTCTTGAGTTGACCCTCAAACCACTCGCAGATAAGTGCTTTTAAACTCAAAAGGCTAAAATTTAACGCCTCTAACTGCGGTATCAAAACAACCTTATTTAAGTTATTTTTGTGTAATTAGTAAAATAAATCAGTAGTTAAATAATGTACTACGTAATTGTTGAATGTTAAACTAAACGAATTAAATGTTATTCATTTATTAGCTCTGAATATGTTTTAAATTTTATTTCATTATTGGTTTTTGATTAATAATCTTTCATTACAGGAAGGAAGATATTTACGACTGAAAGGCTCAGCAGGAAGAAGACAGGGAACTGAAGCTCCAAGTGGAGCATTTGAAGCTACTAACAAGAAAATACAACTAGAAATTCTCAAACTGCAACTTGAAATAAACGTAAAGAACTCACAGGTCATGGCGGATGGTCACAGGAGCATACATGATTGTAGAGGAGAACGATATATTAATTGTGCTGTGCTATCCATAACAAAGAGCATATGAAAAGATTTATACACCAATACAGTTAATGCGAATATCAAAAGCTCCATGTCATTTGTTTATTGTAATTGTATAAATGAATTGAATGTAAATAAACACAGGAAAAGAAATTGCGACGAGTAAGACGTTTGTGAATTATGTTCAGTATTACTTTATAATACTTAGAGCATTGAAATATGAGTGATTTTGAATGATAATGTAACGATGGCAGGCATTTATTTAGACATTCCTCTGAATCGGTAACATTACGTAACTGATGTTTCATTTGATAGCTAAAGGCAAATTATTTACCTTTTTAATTAAGCCTAATAGTAGGTTAGGTTAGCATAGGTCATCACGAGATACAGAAAAGTATGTTTCTAAAGTTCAGCCGTGAAGGAATATCAACTGCCAAGCTTTTGAAATTTTTTTGTCTTTCAAAATCACAGTTTGCTTAGATGACGTCATTGCGCAAGCCAAGAAAGTCGATAATGGTGATTCCCCAAACTTTGTTTTGTGTTCACTCAGGTCGATATTTTAAATGTAACTGATCATAACCTAACTCAACCTTAACAAATCTAAGATATCCTGAAATAAGCAAACTAAAATAAAGTTGGAAAAATTATAAAATCAAATTAATATCTTTGATTGCATGGGTAATGTGTACCTTAAATGGCATTACAACCAAAAATTGTCAATGTAGGCGCTCTCTTTGCATATCTCAAATATTAGATAACCGGTATAAGAACGAATCATTATTACAGAGCAATGGGTTAGCCACACGAAACATCTATGATTGTAAGATAAGTTATGATTGGATTTCAACACTTAGGCCTATGTAGCAACAGTAGCAGAGATTTATTAACATGAAATTGAGCCTAGAGATATATTTAAAATACTGTATGTATGCAAGTAAGGCGCAACTATAAGTACTATCGCTGAAGTACTGATAAAAAGCTAACAATATCTAGGATTTTACCCAGCCACCGAGTTCCCAAGCAGCACACTCACGTGCAAATGACGTAATACTTTGGTTGAAGAAACCAAAATCACGTCTTTGTAATGAAATTACGTCGCTATTGCGTGAAATTTTGATCTTTTAAGTGACGTAATTCTGTCATGTCTTATCCTCTACTTTTTGGCGACTGGTATGATTATATCTCGTTTTAGAAAGCGACTGCGTGATCTTGCCAATGTGGTTGGAGTAAAACAGTGAACTTGTTGGATTCAACTATTTTATATGTATGCGTTACTTTCTAAAATGCTAAAGCATGGGGATCAAACGATTGTTTTCGGGCATATTGGTTCATTTATATGTTTATTTGAAACAAATAGCTACAGGACAAACCTGTCAGTGGAGGAATTTTACATAAGTTGTTTGGTTTGTGACATTTACCCATCATTTCGACGTCTTTTGCATCAATTTTCGAGCTAAAACTGACGTAATTTTCAAGTTTGTGTGCTGCTTGGGATCGAATTGTAACGTTTGCGTGTTTTCAGTCGATACTGAGGATACATGTACTGCAAAGACAGCAATGGTAGTATCTTACTTATTAACTCTATAGTTTACGGAACTCGCAAGTTCATCGCCACAGTAACAAACGTTCGCCATGAGATTCTATCCTGGACAAAATCAAGCCAGTTTTCATAAGAAACACCTACTTCCCGAAGATCCCTTCTAATATTGCCCTCCGAACATCGTCTCGGTGTTCCCAATTGTCTTTTTCCATCCGGCTTTCCAACCAAGATGGAAATATAGTGTTCGTTTTTCTGTCATTCGAACTACAATGGTTGTATCACAATAAAAATATTTTTCCACTCTGTTTTATCCTATAAAGCGCGATAATGACAGGCATAGACTTTTTTAACAATTATGAATATGAATTTTCTGAAATGTCTATCTGTGCCTATTTGTATAGAGTAAGGCATAAGTCTGAAGACACTTGCAGTGTTGAAACCGCTTCGGAACTCTTACCGAACCTTTGAGTAATGACAATGGGTGAAATTGTAAATTACATAATTTAAGTAAAAAACAAGATTTTGCAGATACTATTTTACATAATACAAGGCAATCTAAAAAGTTCTTACCGTTTTTGATAGTACGAAACAGATAGGTATACAGAAAATGTCATTTACCGTTAGCCTTCAAGGTAAACCCCATCCACATCCAGTATCTTTCGCCAACGTTCTTCCAGCTACGCAATGCCCTGGTGGTTAAACTTGGACGCAAAGTAGGCCGTGAATGCCCGTCGCAAGTCTGCCTCATTAGCGAAAGATTTCCCACTTACATGGTCGTTCGTCCAGGTAATGCAAAAGTTCTGTTGGCGTATAGTTCGGGCAGTACGGTGGATGGCCCAGTGTTTCTCAGCCAAGTCGCTGGATGGTATCCCTGACAACCCACGCCACATGAGGCCTTGGATTGTCGGTAAAAAATAATACACCCTTGCGAATCCCATTTTGCTGCAGTGCCTATTGCACACGTTCCAACTGCTTGTGAGCATAGGTCCGCACTGATGGTTTGGTCGGAGGTAGCACCTCGTAGTGCATCACTTGGCAACTAGTTTACCAGATATAGAACATGTTCTTCCGTGGTGTAGAGCTGGTCTTGTAGTGTGTGGTCGAGTGGAGAAAACATATTTCTAAATAGACGCCAATTTGAGTGCACATACAACGCAAAATCACACATTTACGAATCCTTGTCTACTAAAGAAATCGGTAACAAATGTCTTCACATTTGAATTTCTGGGAACAGGTAAACCTAAAATGATTTCACATGACCAGGAATGTAATGGAGGGTATATGAGATAGTCAGCGAAAGGTTTCGTTACAACGAGCCAAGCGCATACCCATCTAAAAAATTTGCATTTCATTCTTCCTATTTTAAATTCTCGAGCTGAAAGCTCGTATAAGCATGGTGGCTTATACCCCAACCAGCTGCAGCTCTTCACCAATTGTCATTACCCTAAGATTGGCTCAGATTCTTTATAATCAACGTGCAATAACTTGTAAACTGTTAAAGATACGGTAATGTTATTCCACCAGTGATTTTCTGAGAAAATGAAAGACGTATTTGATGTGTTAATTGCCCCTATTTACATTTTATTAATTTCCATTGAAGATGGTAGATGGAGGATCATGCTTCAGAGAGTGCGTGGTCTAATTTATATTGTATGTAGTTAAAACTGGTATTGGTATTGCGTAAAATCTGTAGAAATTATATGTGGGTGGTTCCACACTCTTGAGTCGCCCGGTATATGTATATATGCAAGGTCTGTCTGAAAAGTATTCGACGTTACTTTTTTTCAGGATAGTATTGCGCATTGTACGTCAAAATTGCACACAGTGGTACAGGTACCCTTCATGCGTATGCTCGTGATTCTCTCTTGCTTCAACAGCCGTTAGAGAGCCAGTGTGTACTATCGTGTGGTTCTTCTTCGTCGCAGTTCCGTTTGAGTAAAATGACAGAATGTGTGGAACAACGATAATGCTTCAATTATGAAGGAAATAATACACAAGTAAAACACAGTACAATCGGTTCAAAAGAAACATCAGAACCATCCATCCCCGCCAGATGCTGATTGTAATATTCTTCAACATTGTGTATCACGAACGCGTACCAGAAGGACAAACAATTATCTTCACGTTCTCCGTCGCCTACGTGATCCAATTCATGGCTAAAGATAAGACCTGTGGGTTTCACAAAATTGGCACCTGCATCAGGGTAACGCCCCGGCCCATTTCTCGCTCTTAATTTAATCTTTCCTGGCAAGGAACTACATTCCTGTTAGCCTTCAAGGCTCCTTGTGTGCCCTGGCTTTTCTCTAAAGGTAAATCGACTGCAAGGCAGACGCTTTGACATCCGAGAGTACACCATACACAAGGTGACTGCGTCGTTGAGAGCATTTGTAAAAGAGGCGTTCCAGGCATGCTTCCAGCAATATAGCAGGATCGTTGGGTTAAGTGTGTGGAAGTTGAAGGGTCCTATTTTCAAGGTGATTAGGAATTTAAACACACAAAGTATCTAGTTTTATTTTCCTGGTCTATGGTCGGATGCTTTTGAGACAAGTCTCGTATTACGTGAGGGATTAATCATTCTTTAAACGGATATGCGACCTCTACGGATATAACACAATTTTCAATAGGGCGTATCCTTCTTCGAAAGTAGCATGTAAGGCACTATTTCGTAGTACGCGGAGATCATGAACACTATCCCACCAATCGGCATTAATATAATAGAAGCCTAGGTCAGGTCTGCATACAACCATACAGGTAATAGAATAATTATCATGCCGAAAATTCCCTTCATTATGTTTAGGTGAATCAATATTAATAAGACTTCCATGTAATAACCCACATTACTTCGAATACATAGAACTGTTAAACGATTTTTTTTTATATTTTCACGTCAACCACACCCTAGTTAGCAGGTACCATCTCGGCATTTGCGGATGTGGCTGAGGAAACACTTGTCAGGGCGGATGGCCGCTGGGTTCGTTCCCAGGGTCTTCCGATTGCTAACCCAATCCTCTACCAACTAAGCTACGACCGCCCGGTGCCGGGTTTCGTGTTGTAGAGCATTATCTAATAATGTAGTAGTTTGTTGCAGAAAATACAGATATGAATAAATTGTAAGTTTTGAGGAGAGAAAAAACACCCTTCCAAATTCCGTAATATTGAGTGAAGTGCACTAATATAATATGCAGTGGTATATAAGAAATAAGACTATATTTACAATGTATTCATCCCATAGAAATCCTCGATTGAAGCATAAAGCTACTGTTTTTTACTTTTTGATATCAGTAGTTTTTGTGATAAATGCCTCAATTCCTATAGCATTTCAACTTTCTCTCTGCTCATTCGAAACGTTTGGTCGTACTGATGACTGTTTCCAAGTTCTTAATTTAAACGCTCCTTGAAGCACCTTGGACGGTGCAGAGCAACCCTATCGTCATTTTCGAATTCATCTGAGCCACATATATCTTACGAATTTCGCCCTTTACATGTATGCTTGAAAACCTACCAAGCTCTCTCGATTTGTAAATTTCAACTAGTTTCACAAATACGTTTTACAACTCGTCAAATTTTATGAAACAGAAACACTAGTACACTCATAAAAAGTACTTGTAATTACAAGTGTTTCAACTTGTAACTTGAGTTCTATACTTGTAGTTTTATGAAACACACACTTGTAAAAATCTTCTTTTTACAAGTGTTTTTACTTGTAACTTGTAGCATACAGGTGTAGTTTTATGAAACATACATTTGTAAAAAAGTTACTGATCTACAAGCCAAACGCTTGTAAAACAGGTCTTGTAGTTTTATGAAATAGGGCCCAGACAGTAATATTGCAGGCAGTATGTCAATGTCAAGTGATAAAATTTCTTATTATGTGTCATTTGGTTTGGCACCGTTTTTTGAGAGCCAGTTGCTCGATCGGTTGAAAGTTTGTAATAGATATGTCATTTGCTTCGATGAAGCTCTCAACAAGGTAGTTCAGAGGGCACAAATGGATTTGCTTGTTAGGTTTTGGGACGATGAAAAAAATCAGGTTGTTTGTAGTTATTTGGGTAGTGTATTTATGGGACAGTGTACTGCAGAAAAAATTCTTGAATATTTCTTGAAGGGAATCAGTGCTTTGCAGCTAGAAAATGTTTTACAGGTGTCCATGGATGAGCCCAATGTAAATTTGAAGTTTTTTCAAGAACTACAGGAGCACTTTCGGTCACTAGATACAACTAGTGACAGAGAGCTTCTCGACATAGGTACATGTGGGCTTCATGTTGTACATGGTTTCCTGAGAACTGGGTTAAATGCAGTCAAATGGAATGTGAACACAGTGTTACGACACATGTATTTCTTGTTTATCGATTCTCCTGCTCGGCGCGCAGCATTTACTCACATAACAGGTAGCGGAACATTTCCTTTAAAGTTCTGTGCTGTAAGGTGGTTAGAGAATCCCCCTTGTTTGGAAAGGGCTCTAACTCTTTGGAATAAAGTTGTTCTTTTCCTGGAAAGGTCTACATCCCTCGACAGCAAACCAGCCAGAAGTCTCAGAGCAGCAGCAAAAGATAGGTTTTTGAAAAGTAAATTTGCTTTTCTCAAAACATTGTGCGAAGAATGTCGAAGTTTCCTGTGCCATTTCCAGACGTCGAAGCCAATGGTGACATTTCTGTATGAAGAACTAGAATAGCTTCTGAAAAACCTGCTTCATCGCATTGTTAAACCTGATGTGTTGGGATAGGTTTTCAACCTCAGGCAAGTTGTTAGCCATTGATCTGAGTATTTCTGACAACTTGTTACCTGCTAGAAAAGTGGATATTGGTTTTGCTGCACAAAGAGAATAAAGTAAATGTATGTGAACCTGAGAAGTTAGAATTCAAACTACAGTGTAGACATTTACTTGTTGCAATGGTCAATAAGTTGAAAGTAAGGTCACCCCTTAGGTACAAACTATTGAAAAGTCTGTCTTCTCTGAATCCATCCACCATTTTAAACGCAGCATTAGTAGGTGAAAAGCAATTTTCTGACTTACTTCAGATCTTGCACACATCAAGTCAGATTAGTGAGTGACACTGTTGCAGAGAATGAAAAGAAACAACATTCTCTGCTTTGTAACCAAAGCAAGAAAGTTCTCAGGGTAATTTTTAAAAGCTGTGATACATTCGTGGCGGGGGAAACTAGAATTGACTCTTTTTACAGCAGTTTATTGTGTGGTAATGCCATGTTCAAGGATCGTGGGAAGTAATTAAGCTTTGCTTAATACTTTCCCATGGTAATGCCAGCGTTGAAAGCGGCTTCTCCGTAAACAAAAGCATTCTAATCGAAAACATGCTTGAGGAGACGATTATTAGACAACGCCATGGAAGCTGGTGGTGTTCAAGCAGTAAAAATCGGTGCAAAAATCCTGAAATACGTGAGAGGTTCTCATCACAGGTACAGTCAACAGAACAGAAAAAAGAAAAATTAAACATTGCTGAGAAGAGGAAAAGAGAGAAGCAGCAGCTTCTCTAAAAAATGAAGGAACTAGAGAATGAGAGGAGGCGTATGATAGTAGAAACAGACGTAAAGCAAAGGGAGATTACAACTCAAATTGATGACATCAAAAAGGAAATAAGCAATATTGCACAAGTCACAGATCCTAACTGAAACATATGAGACAAGAAGTCTCATATGTAGTGTATGTTTCATTGTTAAATGTTTGTTGGTAATCTAATAATTGCAATATTGGAATGGATAAGTAACAATACTAGAATAAATGAATGTATAAGAAGTATCTTATCTTAAGAGTAATTGATTGTCAGACGTTTGTGGGTAGATATTAACGATCACAATATGGGACGTTGCTAAGATTTTTATGTGAGGTAAGTGGAATGTACGTATGAGTAATTGATTATTATTTTCCTCTATAGAATAAATGTTCTCATATATAAATATACCCTGTTATTTATATGTCAACGTCATCCGACACCTGGGTTGAAACGTCGTATCTTAACAAGTGGCGACTGTCATGAAAGTCAGGGAATTTCCTGTCAAAGGTCAGGGAAAGATTTCTCCAGATCGGTAGGAACCCTGACTATGAACTTTTTTTAATAGGCAGCCTTACAAAATAAGTGATATCAGTACAAAAAACCCTTCGGAGTAAAGGGAAGAGTGACGCAAGAATTCTACTCACAAAAGAAGTGATATCCATTTTGCGAGTGACTTTGTGAATGGCGGAAGTGTTTCCCTTGTAATGAAATTAATAAATTAAGAGACTTAGTATCCTCTCTTAAGCCATGGCAAAATGGATATAACTTCTTTTGTAAGCAGAATTATTGCGTCACTCTTCCCTTTCCTACGAAGGGGTTTTGGTACTGATATATTAAAGAAAACATCCAATTTATATAATAGTGGCATGATCAGCAAACATTTGATGGATTGTTTTCCTTCAAGTTGCTCTAATAGGTAGCATTTTAATAAGAAGCTACATAATAACTTAAATACATAACTAATTGTAATGATAAAATCATGAACTGTTCATTATGGTAACCTCCACGCTGCATACAAACCATGCAGGTTACAAAAGTGCACTTCAAAGCTAGAAGAGTATAGTATCCAATGACTTCGTTTTTAGGAGGAAAATGGCTATTTTAACAATAAACGCATCATTTTAAATAATAAAGTTAGCAAATACATGGAGGTTACAAGATCAAAGAGAACGCATTTATTTTACGAAGATTGTGAAGATTTTTCACGAACAGGTAACTGTGCACACACTTATCAACATACCACTCACAAAATGGCTGTTCTGAGCTTCACTTTCAGATCTAGAGACTGGACAGTGCTGCTTCCTGGTCGAGTTTTTGGTAATATCTAAGAAATTCCATGGAGGTTACTTCAAGACCCAGGGCCAACATTTTCGCTTATTTATGTTTTACATTCGTAGATGATTTGGATTCTTTACGAATTTCCTATTAAAAAATATTGGTGGGGACACTCCAAGGAGGTTACATTTCACATATTTTTCCTTTTTTTTAAAAAAGCAGGAAGATAAAACAAATGCTAAAACTTAAAAAAAAAAAAAATATATGAAAGAATGCCAACTAGAAAAAAAAGATAAGGACTATTCTTTGTTTAATAATAATTTAAATGATGTAATTACTTTAGTACTGTATACCTGGAGGCTGAAAAATCAGAAAGACTTAAAATTCCCCTTAATTGCAGAATTACCCTTATCTCTTCAAAATTATACACATTCTTCCATCAAAATTCTGACATCATTCTGTTGTAGGAGGAAGTGTCAAAGGTTTAGTAAACGCTATTTTAATAACCTGTTATTTGAGCTGCACTTTCCTGGTTATCAATTTTACGAGTCAGACACCCGTCTTCACGAACGATTCGAAAGAGGCAGAGTTAACAGGCTTGATCAAGCATGCCGAGAACACGATATTGCTTACAAGAATTTTATGGACATAAAGACAGATAAAGAGAAATGAAAGCATCTATCCGAGTTTTAAGGACAGATAGTGGAACTAATTAGCAATGAACACGAAAACAGAATCGGGTTGGGGAGTTTAACAACCTTCAAACGCCTTAACAGCCCTCTAAGGTTATTATTAAATCAGGTCATTATTGTATTTTTTTATATTATAAAAGTATATGCTTAAATATAAATGTAAAAAACAAAACATTCATACATTCAAACAAGAATGAAAATTAAGGGAGTTGCTGTTCAAATCCCATAGAACGATCTCAAACATCTTTCGAAAATTGATATTTTAACAAGAGATCAACGTTAAGGAGTGAATAAGTTTAGAAAATGGTCACAATATGTCACTTACATTATATATTCCACAAATGAAAAAAAATGTACTTTTACATCATCAGCAACTTTACAACAAATACGGAGTGTAACACAGACGTCAGGGAAAAATTTCAGGAGGTGATTCCTGACATCGAAACAAGTAAAAAAAAGTTCTGAAATTCCGCTTCATTTTGGATACAGAGTTTTCAACTTGAAGCCGAAAATCGACGCCTTACAATCGGAAGAAATAAATCAGAAACGAAGCACTGAATGAAAACACGATACCACCGCATAATGAGTGTTGTCAATTGGTCTAACATTTTTTTTTTTTTTTTTAAATGGCACTACGTCGAGTTATTGGGCATTTGTCATCCTGTAATGATGATAGACAATATACGCAAAGCACACACCGTAGTTTGCAAATTATGAGTACAACACTATTTATATATTCTATAAATGGCACTTTTTATTTTGTCTGAGGTCGTGTTAGATTTGGTTCCAAACCGAAACTTGCGATCACCCAAACTTGTCTGGAACACAGTACTAATCAATTTATGCTCATAGAATCTATACATCTACTGTAATAAACTAAAGCCCAATAAGCATCGAGATATATGTACTTGATTAAATACGTTGCGTTCATTGTGGCAACATCTAAAGTAAATCCACATATCACATCTGACATAGGATATCATCTTTATCTAGTTTATAACATAGCATCCATATCAACAGTTGACATATTCTAAATCCATCAAATATTTTGGTCGTATCCACAGAGAACAACAACAACAACAACAAAAAAAAAAAAAAAAGACAAACTATATACAAGATCAATACTTAGACTAACAGAACTGTATTCCTTACTTAGTATATTCTTATTGCTATATCATGCTATAACTACAATTCTAACGTCGATTTAACTGTTTGTCATTCCATAATGTCATTCCTTAGTGTCTTATCCATAGTTTACAACACTGCGGATGCCGACTATTCAATAACCCGACGTAGTGTCAGTTGAAAAATTTAAACATTATACCAGGTTGGCAACACTGACAACACGGTGACGACGTGTTTCTATTCCTGATATCCACCATGTTGTTAGAAACAAATTTCTGGAAATGAGATTTTTATTCAACGCGTGGTTTCTCTTCATTGTAAGGCGTTGACTTTGGGTCTCAAGTTGGAAACTGTATCTCGAAAATGGAGCGGAATTACACCCATGTTCACAGAAAGTTTTACTTGTTTCAATGTTGGGAATCACCTCCAGAAGTTTTCCACCCTTTTACACACTGTATATCAGGCAGTGGTTGAATCGTTAAAAAAGTGCTCGAGCTGTTCGAAGTGCTTGAAGGGCCCGAAGACGCGCTTACTAATTATGACCTTGAACGTTCAAATCAAAAACTAAATATTTTCGTGGTATATTATGTCTCAACTTACCACACTTAAAGCCGCCTCAAATAAATTAATGTGCCCCTGTTAATATTTGTTACTGGAGAAGTAGGAACAGAGTTTTTATATTTGATTCTTGCGGTGAAATCCCACAAAATCACTGATTTACTATCTCAAATAAGTTTTGAATCGCCCTTAATTATTGAGAATAACAGTAATAGAATTCAACAATTCGATGACGTAATTTGCGGTCACTTGTGTGTAAAGTTACTGAAATTTTTATTTGATGGATTGACTGTGAAACAAAGCAGTTTCATTTTGAAATATAAAATAAAAATAGGAAGGTAATATAAATCGAATTGAATAAAATAATATTTTTAGCAATACCGCAGTATAATGCCATATTTTCCCAGTCTACCAATTGTTTTACGTTTGTCAGGGACCTCTCATATCCTGCGTCTACATAATGATGGAATGCCTAACCATAACTGAAAATTGATCTAATTGGGTCAGCATGTATTTGATCTCGACCGTGACACTTACCAATAATTTGTTCACTTAGACCTACCACGCACTAGCAATTGCGAATATAAAACACACACTTTTTATTTTTTATTTATTTTTATATATATATATATATATATATTGTTCCAATATTAAAGAAAGTATTCCCAAAATTTGACGAAATTTAGAAGTCAATACTGTTGCTGTTCAAAAATCAATTCTATATTTCTCTTTCCAACTTATTCTCAAAATCCTACCTGTTTCCTTTATTATGGAATAGCTTGCGGTATTCAGGTTGAAAACTGTTTTTGCAAGATTCGATGGAAAATAAAGAAAAGGATTGATTATTTAAAGGAGATTGTATCACTCGTATGTGAAATCATACGACGCAAATAGAACCTGTGGTATTTGATTGCAAATTTAGTTTGTCAGGTAACAAGGAAATTAGTATAAAAATTCTGTTAATACAACTTCAATTGTTAAACACGAATTTATTGACTGGTAGGTGAAAACATCCTTCTTGGCACTGATGAACACCACTCTCTTACATTAAAGCTTCTACCACTCATTCTCCCCTCTAGAATTAAGGTTTGTAATAACAAAGGTGTGATCGCTAATTCTCTGATGCAACACAAAGAAAAGTCATGTCGCAGTTTTCCAATAAAAAAGAAAGACGTCATTCGGACGAACACATAAATAGTCATTGAAATCTGTTGTGTGGTATGAGTTGGTGTGTCGAACTCGATTCAAGATCACCACGTTGATTTCCAGATCAGATCTAATTCATTATAGAAGTAGAACTAGTCTTACAAGGAGACTTACGGAAGTGTAACTCACCGATTTTAATGAAACTTTGCATACTTGTAGAACATCGAAAAATAATCTACACGTATTTTTTTTATTTCGGCAATGGTATGGGTTTAAGGGTAGAAACCATCCTGTGAACGTTAGGGGTGGTTTCCAAGCATACACAGAAAACAATAATTTAATGTAGAAGAAACAATACTACGGCGGGGGGACAGCTGATTCAGAATCGGACGTTAAAAGTACAAAATTCAAAATGGCGGATCCAATTCGTCTGGTTTGAAATGCTCTGCAGCTAGCCAAGAACAATTATAGTTGGCAGGGGTTACTGCGAGAAGGTCGCAGACCGATTTGAACCACCTTTCTGTACTAATGTTAACGGGATGCTTGATTATAGTAAGTCCCCTCGCCTCTCACTAGTCGGGGTGCTTATTTATAGTAATTTATACCTAGGTAGTATTTGGGTTCCGTGTTAAACCTTGAATAACGCAATAGGCGCTAATTTGGGAAAGTAGGTTTAATTCTGATAATACAATTTATTCGTACTTTAACTCTGACGCTCGAAATTTTCGTCTTCACTTTTTTTAGCGTTAAAATGGATTGTTGAATGGAATAGTGATGCTGAAAGTAGGATTCAAAATTTCGAGTCGATTATATAACGACCGGTTAAGTCTAACCAGCAATTGGTTGATGATTGTAATGAAAGACAAAAACAAAGATAATTAAGATCCACTCACTGATTCATAATCAGTTTTCGTCACCCAGATTTGCAAATGTTATTAGGTATGCGTGGTACAAAAGCGGTTATTTGGAAGAAAAACCACCTGAGTTTGAAACATTTTGTTTCAAAGATTGTGCAGCATTTTGCGATTTGTGCACAGTTATTGACGTAATCAGGTGTGCGTGGTTTAAACAATGTTTATGATTCACACACTTTTTTACGAAATAGCATTACTGTGAAACGTTTCTGTTATAAACTAATAACAATTGAGGATCCATGAAGTTCTGACATAGTGAGAGGCGAGGGGACTCACTATAAATAAGCACCCCGAATAGTGAGAGGGGACGAGACACACTTTAATCAAGCATCCCGTTAACATCAGTACAGAAAGGGGTTTCAAATCGGTCTGCCACCTTCTCGCAGGCAGTAACCCCTGCAAACTATAATTGTTCTTGGCTAGCTGCAGAGTATTTCAAACCAGACGACTTTTTGTAATTGTAATCACCATATTGGATCTGCCATTTTGAATTTTGTACTTTTGACGTCCGATTCTGAATCAGGTTTTTAGTAGTTGTTATTTTTTTCACAGCCTTACCAGGCAAATGCCAGTATGGTACCTTAAACGTAGGCCCTGGTAGTCAGCTTCCCGCATCCTTTCTCCTCACCTATTCTGGCCTGAGCTTTAGATGCCTAAAGGCCATGAATGAAATTCAGTTCAATTCGAAAAACGAGTTAGTACAAAATAATCCGGAATATTTTTCCGTAGATGCTATCCTCAGCAGCTATCACTCATTTTTCCATTTTTCTTCAGCTTCTGTAAGCAATCGAAGATATTATTAAGAACTGCAATATCGTGTTCCCGAGGACAAGTAGAGGGACCCATAAACTTTGGTAAACTATGTATTTTGAACCGTTTTAGTAACTAATGACTTCGGCGCGTCTGGGCTCCATTAGCTGTTTCTAAAATCTACAAATATTGATGCCCCAGCCGGGATTCAAACCCAGAACCTTGGTGACGCTGACTTTGCGCCGCAGTCGGCTATAGACTCGTTCTTTATCTCATATCCCAATTGCAGCTACGGCAGATATATCTTTCCGAAGTTTTCTTTTCGCAAGTTAACAGAAACCTGCTATTTCTTTTTCCTTTCCTTTCAAAGATATCTTATTTCCAAATATTTTACGAGATTTATCTACAATTATACAAACGTTCATTGTTTTATTAATAGTCACAGTAGTCTTTTTCATAAAAGAGTACCTAGAACTAGTTCCGCTTTTCCCTTAGTTTACTTTACAGAAAGTAGTTATGGTAGATTACGCTAATGTAATAATTAAGCGTTATGGTATTTCAAATAGTTAATCCATATATGTATTAGTTAACTACTCTAAGGTGCAATAGGTCTCCTTAGAAATAACAATATTCAAGATTTTTAAGACTTGTCTTTTCTATTAATTGCCTAAGTATTATATATATTGATATTATTATAAGACACCTACCTTATGTTGTACAGTCTTATAAATTACCCTAATTAAGGGTTTACAACTTGAAACAATTTCAGTTGGACTGCTCATATGCTAAGCACTGTCACATACTGCGATTTGCAGGCCCTGGTAGCAACCTCTAAATGTTACAAAATTTTATCAAAATTATTTTTTGTGGCTAATGGAACAAATTGGAAACGTGCCCCGTTGAGTTTTTGAAATTTTAAAAATAAGGACCACCCTAATGTATACGACAGAATGCCTGTTTTTTTAGAATCAAACGAGGAGATTGTATGGGGATCAAACGAGAAGATTGATACATTTATGTATACTTAGACGCACGTTTAGAGCTTGTTGAATTATCTGCTGAAGCATATCGTCGTCGGAGCTGCAATACCCCCTATGTAGCATTTTTTAACTTTTCAGGTTTTGGTATTAATTTATAGTTCTGTGCATATTGTAGAAAAATTTCATGTGGAAATAACTTCTACTTTTTGAGATATAGCAACTTTTCAGTATTTAAATTGTAATCCAGACTGTAGTCCAGAAACTTTTTTTTTCTTCCTGAAAAATTCATAATTTGCCACATAGAGGGTATTGCAGTTCAGACGAAGATTGTGGAGCACCTCTTTCATCTGAGGTCCTCAGTGAACAGTGAGTGGCAAGTATAATTTCACCATCAGAATGATTTGCTTTAAGAGGCCTAACACGCTTCAATTTAGTTTACAGACTACTTGCTTCACAAAACCTTTACGATCTATTTACGAAAAACTAACGGTTTGGACTCCCCAGGAGAATTAACAGGTTTTACTAGATGTAACATAAAATTACGACGTTTTAATTTGCTATCCAAACACTTAGAATCTTCAAGCATAAACTTATATATATCTTTTAGGAGAGCACTGTCTCCATCGTTTATCAAATTCACTTTCAAAAGTCCACACAATTTGCTTAACATTTTCCTTAGAACATTTAAACATTTTTGTATTTCTTATTTGTTCAGGGGGGGAGGGGGGGGTCAATAAATACTTCTATTGATCCTTTTTTTTTTCAGTTAATTCATCATATTGCTCCATATGTGTTACTGTGAACTCAGCAGCGGGAGCCATTCATTTAAAGAAAAACCCGAAATTCACAAAAAGACGCAAAAATTTTAAGTAAGGCATTAAATCACATAAAATTTCCTACAAACTGGTATAAGTTTCACATGTTAGTCGGTTCTGTAAATCTATTTGAACAGAGAAGATGCTGTATAATATTACACAATTTCCTTATTGTATTTTTAAAAATATCTACCTCAGTATTTTTTAGCGTTGAACTAAAATGCAATTAAGTGAAAACAAATTAAAAATCTTTCTTTAAAATTTCCATCTAAATCAGGCAGTTATTTGAAAACTAAACACTCATAGTCGAAGCTTTCACTACACACTTCAATAAACAAACTGGATCTCTGCAGCCAGAACCTCAGTTACCACCACGAAATACGATAACGCTCCCACCCTGTGGAAACGTGCTTGTCGTGTTACAAGTATTGGGAAGTTAGTGCTTTAAAATAATGCAGAAGAAAATGTTTCTGGAACATCGGGAAAAACTTCACCTAGATTTGATTTCTGGTCCACTGCACCAATCGAGACGGTTCCGGCGGCTCCAAGCTAGTCTAGCCAAGATCTTTTTAACGACACTTCAAAAACTCCTCAACACCTTGTGGTTCGTGAGATATATTTTTGATACGGACAGACGAAGTGGGGATAGAAGGAACCTAATGGACCTAAACGTAGCTATAGCAGAGTAAAGAAAATTAAACAGTTATAGTAGGAATAAACTTTTTTTAAGAACTTCAACAACATTTACTACGAAAATTCTTCATACATTTTATCAATATTACAAAAACAATTCACAAATACAGTTACCGCCAAATTGGCGACTTATTTTAAGTGTTATGTGGTGGCCACACATTCCCCAATCCATTCTGTAATTCTGGCATCTGGGCTACTTCGGTTAAAGCCTATAAAGACAGAAAAAAAATCTGTTATCATGGAACTGCTAGTAACTTATTATTTTGCAGGTTACAACTTCATTGTAAGAAAGAAAAGAGAATTAACAAGTATAATAATGTGTATGTTCATTACGTCTGGTTTATGTGACTCAACAAATTACTTACCCTTGTAGCAAATAAAGGACTAGATATAAATATTTTCAGCAGAGGTAAAGATAGCAATTAAAACGACATTTATCTCGAAGGGAAAGAGACTCTATCAAAGTCAATACTTTCATATAATCTGTTCAAAACCAAAATGAGAGATGCCAATCGAGACACAAATACACTCGATGTTTCTGGTTTCCTCCTTCCTGCTTCAAAACGGTCTGTAAGAAGAGTCAACACATTGTGCGGTAGTGTATGTGTAGGAGCCGTGGACTGCATTTATCTTCGTTTTACCCAGACAAATTGTACGTACCAGAAGGATGGGGCACTCTTTCTCCTAAGGGTTGATGTTCTTGGATTAAATTGGAGAACTAAGTACATCACAAGTCTGTGTTATGACGTCCAGCTATGAACAAAAAGACCGTCGCATGTCTTTAGATAATATTTCCCAAGTTCCCAGTGATTTCCCTCTGCGCGGTAGAGGGAAGCATTCTGACACTCAAAAACATAAGCATAATCCGACGTTAAAACGAAGTACAGAACAAGTACGTTACACAATGTATTTGTGTTCACAAATAAATATCAAATTACAAACCAAAGAATAGATATTAAAATAATAATAATAAATTAAACCCGAAATATAGTATCAGTTCATAGTTTTATGGTGAGTCTACACTAGGCCAAATTAACTGTGCCTCTACATATTGGTGAAGACTGTCTCCTTACAGCGAAATCAGCGGTTGTTTCTTTGCTACTCCGAACTTTGAAAATACATACGCGTTATTACTTACTGCACAAATTAGTATATTCGTTGGCACAATGGGCTGCAGTACGTTTAAACACACACATGTACCATGTAAAAATACCCGAAATGATTTATATACTGCTACAATCATTTTTCAATGTTTCTATTATCAGTGTTCACAGCGTTGCCAGATAATGAGAACAAATTATTTTCATTAGCTTTGTGGGATAAAACTTGAAATTCTATGTTGATAAACATCAAAATGCCATAATGTTGTTAAACACAGGTTTATGAAAAGTGTAATCATACATGTTGACAAAGCATGTGTATGGATTTATCTGGAAGCACATTGAAGCAAAAGCTTGAAACAATACTGGAACGCATACTGTAACCTACCATTAATATATATAGAACAAGGCCGGATAGGCAATAGGTGAAATCTTAATAGAAAGGAAAGGATCCGTATTTTCGTAATATTTTGACGAAAATCACGTACACAACCACACACACAACACAAAGTCACTTCAATTTTCGGCTTCAGCCGTGGTGACTTGTAGACAAGAAAGAAGTTCACTTTTAACACACGTTCAAAATTTAAAGTAACAGAAAATTTAAAAAAAATCCCTTTCGGTAGGCCTACAGGCTGAGGTAGATCTCGAAGTTTTTTTATTTTCAAAAATTTAAATCTCGTCTTATTTGAAAGCTATCGAGAAACTATTTATTGATTTGTAGATTATTCATCAAGAGCTGTTCAACGATACCCCACACGACGTATATATATATATACTCGCTTTGTATCGCTGGGAGCGCTGCCCCCAGACCCCATACTGGGTTCGCCCCCAACTTCAGTGCTTTTGAGAGGATGCACCTCCTTTATTTTAACCAAAAAACTCTCTGCAGCACTATACCACTATGGTGTCCATCTGCACCCACCCCCAAAGGGGAGGTTCGCCCCATTTATTATAACCTACTCTTGGTAACCTACACATACACCTTCAAAGAAAATTTAGTTTCTCTACCTTCAATGATTTGGAAATTGGGTTTTTGGGGCGGCCATTTTGGATCCAAGTTGACGACTTTATGAAAGTTTTTCTTATATTGTCGTGACCTACTTGTGATGGTACAACGTCAAGTAAAATTTCATTTATCCAGCTCAAACCATGTGCAAAATGGGATTTTGGGCGGCCATTTTGGATCCAAGATGGCGACTATTCCCAAATGTTGATTTCCCTACACTACTCGTCATAATGCACCTTTATGCCAAATTTCGTTTCTCTAGTTCAAACGGTTTGGAAAATGTTTTTTAAGTCCGCCATTTTGGATCCAAGATGACGTCTTTGGAGATATGTAATATTTTAGTAACATACATGTGATAATGCACCGCGTTACCAAATTTGATATTTCTAGCTGCTGCCGTTCAGACTGTGTATTCTATACAACAATGGGTTCGGCGGCCATTTTGGACCCAAGATGACGACCTTTTAAACATTTCGTAATATTTTCTTGAACTACTAGTGACAATACATCTTTATGCCAAATTTCGTATCTCTAGCTCAAACGATATGGAAAACAGATTTCTTACTTTCTTACTTAAACATTTTCGTAATCAAACAGTGATGTTTTACCTTTAAGTCAAATTTGATTTCAATAGCCCCAGCGGTCTAGGCTGTGTATTCTATACAACAATGGGTTCGGCGGCCATTTTGGATCCAAGATGGCTACTGATTTTGCTTATTAACGAACTTAACCGAGCTATTAAGCCTAGAAACAACATATAAAAATTTGGTTCCAATATCTTCAAAATTATGGCCGCTAGCGTGTTAATATATATATAATATAATAATAATTATACACAGCCATATTCAATCCACTACTGGATGAGGCCTCTCCCGGAGGGAGGAGGTGGTCTACTGCTCCCACGCTGACCAGACGTGTTGGGAGAGAAGAGCCGAAGCTCTCAACTGTGATCGCTACCTCTTTATTCAGGTAGCTCCCCAATTTACCTCACGACGCTGGGTGGACGCTGCATAGGCAACACCATCTGGAGTACTGAACGGTCACCCGTCCAAGCACTGACCAGACCCAGAGCTGCTTGACTTCGGTGATCTTACGGGAACCGGTAGACCAGCTCGGCTAGGGCGTTGCCTAATATATATATATATATACTTTCATATTATACCGATCTCAATATGTATATTTTTCTTCGAAATCTACCTAATAGCGGACGAACACATCTTTTTTTTTTTCGCTCGAAAATACACAGCATGAGCTATATCTGCAGTGTGATTGGTGCCTGTTGAATTTTGTGTCTGTTGGCTGGAGCAGAAAACAGTGAGAAGTTCCAGTCACACTCAGACCATCATATAAATTATTTAAAAACACACTGGACACAGAAAACTCGTTTTTCTCACCATTTCACCTTCATTTGCTGAGACAAAGCAATGTGCAAATTGATGCTAAAACTTTCTTCATGGTTTCTTACCATACACACTTCAGAATAAGCTAGAGTTAAATAAAATATATGTATAAGCTAGAGTTAAATAATATATATGTATATATATAAAAAAAATAAGCAGAAATAAATTGGTTGAAACTGCAAACTTTTTGCTCCCGAAAATACACAATCATAAAACAAACCTGGCATTCCGTCAGGATTTTTTTTCGGAGGGGGTAAAGTCAAAATTGGGAGGGTGTAAGTGAAGTTTTGTACGGTTTCTATCGATTTTTCACAGCAAACAAATTTGTTATAAACTTAGGGCAGATCCAATGACAACGTACTGAATTGCGTTCAGTAAAACTAGCGTAAATTCTTTACATGGAGAAAGCTAAAGATATGAAGGACCTATCAATTTTAGCCACCAATTAAAATGGCCGGATAAATAGGTGTTGTTCGACTCAGAATCTGAAATAAGTTTTTCTCTAGAGGCTTTAATTGAGAGTCCAGCTTGAATTCTGGGAAAAAGTTAACCAAAGGGTAGACATTCCAGCTTATGTAGCAGATAAAACGAATTGTATTGAATTATAGCCTTTAAGCTCATGCTCGGATAGGGTAGCGCAACTGATGCGCTAATGGATCTGCCAGGGCCTAAGTTGAAGGTACCAACTATCCTGACATTTGCCTGGTGTGGCAGAAAATAAACTCAGAATGGTCGGACGTTGATATCTCCGAAAGGCGAAGATATAACTGCTCGGTGGAACCAGATCAGAAACGGCCGGATACATGTATGGAGTCAAAGTCAAATCACCCAGCCGTCGTATCCAGACGCGGACTTTCAAACCGCACGGCCGGCCCTCCTGACTGAGGTTTTCCAAGCTATTCCTGTTTCACCAGGCAAATGCCGGAATGGCACCTTAAGGCCCTGGCTGTTACCTTCCTCATTTTATCCTGACCTGAGCCAAAGATGCATAATGAACATAAGTGGATTTAATTTAATCGAACTCAAATCTGAAATGAGTCTATCTCCAGATTATTTGTCTCCAGTTACAAGTTGCCGACGGACGGACAGAGCGGGTATATCAGTTGTTTTTTTTTGCTACAATATGAATGACTTGTTTTTTGTTTGTTTTTTTAAGAAATAGAAAACGCTAACCAAAACGTAAAGGACATATCAGTTTTAAAGTCGCGAGGTTACAAATGTACAAATCAAGGGTGTTAATCTGAAATCAGTTTCATTTTACTTGTGTTCATTAAGGTTATAGCGTCAATTCTCACTATGGAAAAAGCTAAGCAAATCAAAAGGGCCTACAATGTTCAAAGTCATAGTAGTTCTCAGACAATGGGGAATACAATGGTATTTACCGAGCGGCCGTGGTTCAGTGATAGAGCATTGGCTTAACATTCGGGAGTTCCTGGGACCATTGCCAGCGACCGACCATCCTGACTGAGGATCTTTCTGTCACACCAGGCAAATGCTGGGATTGTACCTCAAAATAGAGCCTAGTCGTCTACCTTCCACAATACTCTTCCCAACCCTATCGCCGCCTGAGGCTAAAGGGCTTTAAAAAATTTTAAGTTCCAACGGTGTATGGTTCATCTCTATCTCACTTCTAGTCTAGGGAGAGGGGGATTGACGGACCATCGTCGGCTATGATCTCTTAGCGCCTTCCCATACGGTTCAAATATGCGTACACGACCTAGTTCTCTTGGTGGCCGCTGTGGCGCTACTTACAGGCAATACAACTTACGAAGCACTCAGCTGGTTTCTTGGCTGTAAACAGTTGTAAAGCTGGAAAATGTTATAGACATGAACAGAACAATGAATTTTTGTTTTGCTAACTACCCAACAAAAATGGAATTGTTTCTTAACTTCAATTTATTAAAATAAAATGAAAATCAACGTATTCACAAGGAACACTACAAATAATTTGCTGTAAAAACAATCCTTTACTAACGTATCAATGTACATGATAGTGGTTTTCAAGGGTTTATTTGTAGAGGAAAGGGGGATAAAATTTTCCCGTCACCTCGTGTATTTTTCCTGGTACCTCACTTACCTGTGACCCGTTTTTAATTTATATATTTCTTTTTAAATTATGAGCAGCGACAGTGCCTGGGTAAAAGTGCTGGGGGAGGCTACAATATTAAATCTGAAGAAGTCGGGGGCACGACTGAAGTTTTTGACAGGTATAAAATAAAGAAAACTGTGAAGCTAGAAGGGGGCTAAGATTGACTTAGAGGCTTCAGTTCCCTATTGCCTGCCTGACGCTGCCCCGGAGTATGAGATACTGAAATACGCATGTAAATAGCACATCCTGTAAATATTACCCTATAATTTCTCCCTCCCCCATTCGGTGGCAAATAAAACCTTACTTCCATTGATTGAACTGACATGACATCCTAAACGAGCTGCAGAGCTTCTAAGGAAGGGACCTACAGTTTTTTGGTAAAGTGAGATTCGATACACTCCGTTCATTGGACCTCGAGGAGAACTGAACCCATGACCACACTCAGAAAACGAGCGCGCTAGAATGACAGTATCTGAAAGCAGAGAAGTGTTCTTAAAATATTTTAAAACTATTTCCGGAAATACTGTATTCTTTAAATGATATACGCCATATTTCCAAAATGTGTACTTAAATTTGTTTAGAATATTTTCTAGTAGTAGCCATATTTTAAAAATATATGAATACTCTGGAAAAATAATATTTTATGTTGAGATATGATTTTAAGATGTTTAGAAATAATCTCAAGTTATAAGATTTCCATTGTTTTAATGTAACGAAAACCTTTTAACATTTCCAAAATGTAAGAAAATATTGCATAAATATATAAAATTATTTTTGTGGGTTATATTAGATAAAAGAAGCTTTTAAAATGTGTGGGAAATACTAGTATTATGGACTTTTCTTAAGGTTTTAAACTATTGTTGAAATGTTTTAACAGTATATTTGGGAAATTATATGTGATGCAGAAAATATCATGTTTCCTTATTTGGCACAGAAGATATTTTTAAAACATTTGGAAAATATTCCTCTGCTGTGCGGGGAATGACTTCGCAATACTCAGTTACAATGTATGGCTTTCCAAATAGAGGTGTGCAACGACCGGATTTCGAGCGCTCAAAACACACAAATACGTTTCCGAGCGAGCAGAGTATGATCGAACAAAATCTGCTCGAACAGATTTGTTCGAACACTTTTGCTAGAAATCCTGGAATTTCCCCTCCATTTATCTTGGTAAAGGACGTAGTACACAATGTTGCCAACTGTGATACTATTATTCTGATCATAGTATAATTTCAACTTTGTAGCTTTGATACAACAGATAATTAAGTACTAAAAAACTATTATCGTGATTCCATAGGTACTTTAACGCCAACATTTCTGGGAGCTCCAAGGGACGCTGACTACGATTCCGAGCCTAAAAATTTTAAAATTTGTAATCCAAGACCGCGGCAGCGTGAAACAACATCATTGTAAAGAATAGTCTCATGAGGAGGCGGGGGGGAGTTCATTACCAAGACCAAAAATATACACTTTTGAAATCCAAGTTGGCGCCAGCGCGAAATGTCATATTGTTAAATATCATTAGATTTTCGTTAAATTTTATATGTGGGGGCTTGAAGGAGCCCTGAGTCCATTACCGAGGACAAAAATATACAATTTTGAAATCCAAGATGGCGGCAGCGCGAAATGTCACAATTGTTAAAAATCATCAGAATTTCGTGAAATTTTATATGTAGGGGCTTGAAGGAGCCCTGAGTCCATTACCGAGGGCAAAAATATACAATTTTGAAATCCAAGATGGCGACAGCGCGAAATATCATAATTACTAAAGTCATCAGGTTTTCGTTAAATTTCATATGTGGGACTTTGAAGCAGTGCTGAATTCAATTCCGAAACTAAAATTGTTGAATTTTGCGAAATGTCAAAATTGTTAAAAATCAGATATTCGTTCGATTCCGTTGTCAATGAGAAACCGAAAATGGCGGCAGTTTGGAATGTGATTAAAATGTTCAACATTATCAGATTTCTGTTAAATTCCATATGTGGGTGTTCCGAAGAACGCTGATTACGAATCCGAGCCTTAAAAATGTTGAATTTTAAAATCCAATATGGCGGCAGCGCAGAATATGATAATTGTTAAAATATTTTGATTTTTCCTGAAATTTTATATCCAGGTCTTTCAAGAGGCTCGTTCGACTCCTGTTTCAAAAATGTTGAAATTTGAAATCCAAAAGGGCGGCAACCCGAAAAGTGATAAATTCTTTAAAAATATCAGATTTTGTAAAATTTCATAAGTTGGTGTTCCGAAAGACGCTGATTATAAATCCGAGCCCAAACAAATTGAATTTTGAAATCGAAAATGGAGGGAGCGTGAAATATTCTGATTGTTAAAAAAACATTTGATTTTCGTGAAAATTTATATTTGGGGCTTTCATGGGACGCTGATTACAAATTTGAGACCAAAAATATTAAAATGTGAAATCCAGAATGGTTGTAGTGCAAAATGTCAATCTCTAGAAATTATCCAATTTTTGTGAAATTTCATATCGGGCTTTCAAATTTGATCCCCAGGCTAAAGTGTTTAAATTAAAAAATGAAGATGGTGGCAGCGCAAAATATTGTAATTGTTAAAAATAATTTAATTTCGTGGAATTTTCCCGGGATTTGAGATTTCTGGATTGGATTCCTAGACTAAAATATTGAAATTATAAATTCACTCCAGTAGGACACAGACGCGTTTTGAATGTTAATTTTTGTTCTAATTCGTTGATTAACAGTTATTGGTTAAAAAGTACGTTTAATTTGAATCATATTTCAACAAATGTTTGATACTTCAGTAGCACATGCAGGTTGGTCGGTTATGGGACCCATATCGTTCCACATCGTAAATGTGGACGAGAGAGGGCCCCACTTGAGACCACGTAGATCGATGTGGGATCGACATCGATTATCGGTATCACTAATTTACCTATTTTCTAAAACTATATTTTGCAAAGAATAAATCGATTTTTACAAACTTTTTGTTCATAATGAATAAATTAAAATTAAAAATAGAGCATTCGCCATGGCATTATATCGATGCATGTCGTTAACCGATATCTATATTGATCAATGTCGGTCCACATGGGCAAACCGATGTTTATTCATGCAATGGTATATCCCTCTGGTGATAAAGTATAAAACTTCATGCTGCTGTCAACACGCGGCCAGCTTTGTTTGCTGACAAAGGAGTTGTTCACAATTTAAGCACGTTAAAGTGCAGAAATAATATGTCCTTCCACGAAAAGGCCCCCCCCCCCCCAAAAAAAAATAAAGTGTTAAAGTTGATTGTGTTTTTCCCAAGGATTCTTTGATCACTGTAAGTAAATAGACAAACCAACAAGATTTGTAATATTAAGCTGGTTATCGTACGCCGTCAAAACCGAGAGACATTTTACACTTTTGTTTCGTTTGTACGGTGGAAAGTAGCGTATTTTCTCAAGCCCATGTGGTTGTTGAGATATTTTGATAAACTCTCGTATAGCTTTGTTGAGAGATGTTGACAATTGTGAATTTGCGATAATTTGACCAACCCTCGTATATATGGATCAAATGTTTTGTTTCGGACGTACTCTATATTCTTCATCTTGTCAAATTACTAAGTTGTGCGAAGTTTTGTTGAGATATGTTGAAAATTGTGGATTTGCGACATTTTCACCAACCCTCGTATATATGGATCAAATGTTTTGTTTCGGACGCTCTACGTTCCTCATCTTGTCAAATTACTAAGTTGTGCGAAGTTTTGTTGAGATGTGTTGAAAACTGTAGATTTGCAATATTTTAACCAAGCATCATCTATAGGGGTCATTTTTTTGTTTCGGGCGTACTCTACGTTCTTCGTCTTGTGAAATGACCAAGTTGTGCGAGTTGAAAATTGTGAATTTACCTTATTTTGACCAATTCTCGTATCATCATCATCATCATATTCAGCCGTTTTCTATCCACTGCTGGATAAAGGCCTCCCCCTTTTCTTTCCACATATCTCGGTCTGCTGATATCCTCATCCATGTAGCTCCTGAAAAACGCTTGATTTCATCTACCCATCTTACATTTGGACGTCGTCTCGGTCGTTTCTTTTCTCTAGGAATCCACTGTAGTACATTTGTCGTCCACCTTCCATCTGTTCGTCTAGCTATGTGACCGGCCCATCTCCACTTCATCTTCTTCGCAGTCTTGATTACATCCTCTACCTTTGTTTGT
>JAGDQP010021614.1:0-10618 GCA_022664845.1 Lepisma saccharinum
GGGTTCAACGAGATGGCGTTCAAACGATGAGATTGCGTACTACAAACACTGTTCAGATAGTTGTGATGAGTTGACTCAGTGTTGTGTGAGCGCGCGTCAAAATGGACACTAGCAAAGAGAAAATACGCTATATTTTACAGTTTTTCTTCGATAAAGGCGAAAACGCAAGCCAGGCGGCTGCAAATGTGAATAGTGTTTATGGTCCTGATACTGTAACAGCCAATCACGCGCAATTTTGGTTTCGTCGATTCCGTTCCGGTAATTTTGACGTCAAAGATGTACCACGCACTGGAAGGCCAAGTGTCGAAAATGTCGATAAAATCATGGACATTGTCGCGTCCGACCGTCATGTAAGCACTGTTTCGATTGCCCAAGAGCTAAACATTGCACAAAAAACCGTGTGGAACCATTTGCATAAGGCTGGATACAAAAAGAAGCTTGATGTATGGGTGCCACACGAGTTAACGCAAAAAAACCTCATGGACCGAATTTCCATCTGCGAATCGCTGCTGAATCGCAACAAAAGCGACCCATTTCTGAAGCGGTTGGTGACTGGTGATGAAAAGTGGATCACTTACGACAACGTCACGCGAAAACGGTCGTGGTCGAAGCGCGGTGCGCCGGCGCAAACGGTGCCCAAGCCAGGATTGACGGCCAGGAAGGTTTTGCTGTGTGTTTGGTGGGATTGGCAGGGAATTATCTACTATGAGCTGCTCCCCTACGGCCAAACCCTTAACTGGGAACTATACTGTCAACAATTTGACCGTCTGAAGGCAGCAATCGCCCAGAAGCGGCCAGCTTTGGCCAATAGGAGAGGCATTGTGTTCTACCAGGACAACGCCAGGCCACACACATCGATAGTGACTCGCCAGAAGCTCCGAGAGCTTGGTTGGGAGGTTCTTATGCATCCACCTTATAGTCCGAACCTGGCACCGAGTGATTACCATCTGTTCCTGTCCATGGCGAACACGTTTGCTGGTGCAAAATTCGCTTCAAGAGAGGCTTGTGAAAATCGACTGTCTCAATGTTTTGCCAATAGGGACAATTGCTTCTATGAGATAGGCATCATGATATTACCTTCCAAATGGCAACACGTTATCGAACAAAACGGTGCATATGTGACCTAAATCGGATCATTCTAACTATGGTAAGTCAAGCCTTCAATGTCATGCAAAAATAATGGATTACTTTTTACTACACCAGATATATACATAAATCACATAAAAGGGTTTACAATATTATCTGCACCCAAACTAAGCTAATGAAGACTAACTTTAAACATCATAGATCCAACTTGTTTTATCCTTGTACTAGCGAAGCCTAACCTAATCTTCATGTAGCATCATATGCTACCAATAACAACTCGAAGATTTGTTGATAACGTTATTTCAAGATTAAAATATTTTATACAACTGGCCTTAAGCGCGTGGGAAGCTGTCGGATATAATATAGTAGCAGGTCTTCGATTGTAAAATCGAAACTTCGTTTGTACTTGTCTGTGTATGGAATTTTTCAAGTCAACAGGAACTGAGAAGCAACTTTCTGTGTGTATCAGTGCAGACATGTCAACCTAAAGAAGTACTAATGCGTGAGGTTTGCAAACCTGGACAGGGGGGAAATGCGGGAGATTGCGTGAGGAACGAGAAAGATGCCAAAAAGGTTACAACACAGGCGTTCATTATCACAAAAGTACTATTTAAAAAAAAAAAACGAAAGCGTACGGTAACAAGTAGTATCAGTGTTCAGAGTAGGTCCTACTTGAAACATTAAACTAAACTCACCGCTTTTAAAGTGATTAAAATTGTTTACAATCCGATCAGTTCAACAATTCTTCTACATACCACACCGTCAGTGTTCGATTTAAAGCAACGGATGGTTGGGATTTTATCCTTCTCTGCGAAATTCTTCCCTGGCTCTGTTTTCCGAAATATTCCCTAAGAATGGGATATGAATGGATATAAAATACTGTTTTCTACGTACTGAGAAAATTTTTCAACTCTCTGGAAAGTGTACAAATCGGACATCTACCTCTATGTTGGCAGGTAATAAGAAACGAGAAATATATATAATCAGTTCAATAATTTGAATAAACTAAAAAAAAAAGTTATTTTTACTGGCTACGAGTTTTCATTTGTGTTCATCGTTGTACAATTTGATAGCTTTTTTGGAAGTCCTTAAAAGCTCGCTGGAAGGTTGTACACCGGCCAATGATAAGAGCCCTTCTAAACCACAGAGTTTTTTGTTTATACCAAGCAAGCGCTACTATCGAGCTGCTACCATCAGCTATCTCACAGTCTTGCAATGCTGCCACTCTAAAAAGTATTTTTTTTAACTTCACTTTACAGCGCGAGCATTAAATTTCAAAATTCGTGAGTTTGCAATTTCTTTGCCTGAGAGCGTGCGTTGATGCTTGAATGCGTGAGAGTTGACAAGTCTGATCAGTGTTACCAAGTGCAGGCCATTTAATATTTTTCATCTGCTCATACTACTACTTAGCAACAAGTTAGAGGTTGGTGATGAGAATGTAATAGTCCAATAGAAATTATATAAACGTCTGGTCTTTCAGTAATTATGAAAATAAGATAATTCATATGCGAATTAAGCTCTCTTATCAATATTTTTCTAGTGAAGAAATAAGATAGTTTGAAATTCAGAAGTTGTGGTAGTTGAGTCGTACCGAGTTAACCGAGAGCAGTTACAGGAGTGGAAATTGTCTGATAATTACCGTATTTGTAAGGTAAGTTTACCATATGCACGGCGTAAACTACATTATTGTACGAAGATAAAGTTATATTACGAGGGGCATTAAGAAAGTAATGCCTCCAAGCCCACTACTTGGCCAATAGTACTGCAAACATTCTGAACTTTTTATCATTAAGGCACTGATGTTTAAGCTATAGAATGTCACTTGTTTCACCTCCCTATCTCTTCTCGTTCCAGAGTAATAGAGCAATACATGGCATCCAGTGGTGACGTCCGGTTGAAACAGCGTGCTGTCATTGATTTCTGACTGCGGAAGCTGCCCATCAGCATTCATCGCCGTATGACTGCAGTTTACGGGGATGCCTGTGTTGACGTCAGCACTGTGTGGAGGTGGACAAGGACTGTGAAAGACCAAAATGCAGTCGCGTCAAATCTCCATGATCAGCACCGAAGTGGACGGCCCGCAACGGCTTCTGATGGCGATCATCAACATCAGGTGGACGAGTTGATTCGGGGCAATCTCAGGATCAAGCAACACAAGATCGTAACAACGCTCGCCATTTCCATTGGTTCAATGAACCACATCATTGAGGACCTTCCGCGTTACAAGAAGATGTGCGCTCGGCAACTGACGCCTGACATGAAAGGGTCGAGTAACAGAATCTGTCAGCAACTGCTTCTTCGATATGAACAGGAAGGTGACGACTTTCTTCGCAGAATTGTTACTGGCGACTAGTCGTGGACACACCATTAAGACCCGGAAACGAAGCGTCAGTTGATAGAGTACCGCCACACGTCCTCTCCTCCGCCAAAATAGTCAAAGTTGTCCCATCTGCAGGTAAAGTGTTGTTAACACTCTTTTGGGGTTGGGATGGGGTCGTGCATGCTGAATTTCTGCGAAACGGTCACACAGTAAATTCAGATCGCTACGTTGACACCCTAAAGCGACTGCGGGCCAGATTGCAACGCACTCGCAAAGATAAACAGGCAATATTGCACCACGGCAATGCTCGTCCGCACACAAGCCACAAAACTCAGGAAGTACTGCAGCGCCTGAAGTTCACGGACATTCTGCATCATCCTGCCTATAGTCCAAATCTTCCGCCTTACGACTTTTGGATCTTCCCCAAACTTAAGGATCATCTTAAGGGCCAACGCTACAGTTGTGACGCGGAGGTGGAAAAAGCAGTTCGGCAATGGTGTCACCAGCAGCCACCACAATTCTCCGCCGACGGCATCAAAAACCTTGTTTCGCGTTGGCGAAAGTGTGTTGCCCGTAATGGGGACTATGTTAAAAAATGATGCCACTATTTGTAGCTGACATTGCAAGCTTTCCACTGATACCTGTATCGGTGCTATCTGTTAAACACAAATAAAGGTATCACCTTGTAGGCATTAGTTTCTGAATTACCCTCGTATTACTAAATTCAACCCAGTAATTTGGCTATTTTGTCGATAGAGAAGAGGATCTTTATTTGAATGAGGAATAAATATAAAGACACTTTTTTAAAACCAGTTTGTAAGAAAACTCTCAAAGCTGGAAAGACAAATGGACTTTATTATCCAGTATTGCCAGGTAAATGCAACTTAAAAAATTTTTCGTTTACCTTAATACTGCATACACTTATTTAGAGGATGTTTTCAATTTACAAATAGACCTATGAATATCCTGGGTGTATAGAACCTATTCTCCAGGAATATTCCCCCGCCTCAATGACCCAGCTATTCTCTTCTTCGAAGTAAGACACATCTTAAATGCAAAAACTCTTTAATGCTGAACTTTTATGCGTGCATTATGAAAATATGATGCTATTCTAATATCTTGTGTAAGCTGAAGTTGAGAAGTTCATAATCACAAAAAGCTTGTGTTAAGTGTGCTGTTGTAGTGTAATGGTTAGCATATCTAGGAGGAAACTGCAGGTTTGGGTTCGAGTTCTGGGCACGACACTGTCAATTTTTCTGTGTGAAATTCTTTACTTCATATTACTTATCTTGTGATTAAAGAAGAACCTGAGACCTACAAATACTTTTACAGTATAACCTGTTCTAGTTCTAATTCCTTAAACGAAACCTGTTGCAATGAATAAAGTTAATTTCTAAGAATTTTCTATTATAATGTGATATGTACAATCACTGCAATTTTTGTTACTTTCGATAGTAGTAGCCCAAGCTGTGAATCCAGAATACGTCACTGGCAACATTTCTTACCACCACGTCTTCATTATATATATTTTTAATGGCCGGCATTTTATATCTAAATTTGAAAATCTAGTGTATTCTGCTCTGGCTACATTGCCAACATGCTTCCAGTCACTCCAAGATTTTATGGCACCATTTTATAACCTAACATTTTCCTTTCCGAGCCCACAGATTGAGCTGGAGTTCTGTTTACGCATTTCCCATTTCTTACTGAGTAGGAGTGTTAGATAATATAAACAACCGTGTAAATTTTCTTACTGTATTTTAATTAAAACAGGCTGACAAGGCTATTAACACTGTAAAAGCACACAGCAAGCGTTACAGTTAATGTTCTATCATCTTCCTCAGACGAAACACAAATCAACACTAACAGTTCATAAAAAGCACCAGAAGGCCAATAGATCCTTTCTCCGTCTTTCGCCAATCACGTACCAGAATTCATTTACTTTCTAAAACTAAATTAATTTTAACCAATCACAGTCCTTCGCTAGCAGGCCACACCCTCTAGTCAACTAGATAGCTATTACAAACTCGTAACAGCAAACAACATAATCTAGGCACAAAATATGATAAATAAATGCGTGAGAAATAAATTATTAAGCAATAAATATAAAATAAATAAATAAATGAAGTTCAATAAATAAGCCACAAATAAATAAATAACTAAATAATAAAAAGGGCGGGGATATCTTTCACAGATGTCACACCATTTATGAGCCCACGTGGTAGCCGTGTGGGCTGGGGCGTGCGCTAATCCAAACGACTCAAAAGTTCCGGGTTCGAATCCCGCGGCTGGGGCATGGATGTGAATTTATCTAGCATCGCATTCATAATCGTGACGGGACGAAGTCAAAGTTACTAAAAATGGCCCATACAAACTAGTTTCTTTTAAAAACCTTTTTCTTACTGATTTGCTTAGTAAATACAACCTTCTTCCCCCTGTTTCGTATCTTGCCCACAAGAAAATATATATTCAAGCAACTGAAGCTAATAATCGTGTTTGATAACGTATAAAAGGGTCAGACATATTATGACATTAATTTTGTAACTAAATTTCGAAAATTTGCGCCATTGTTCTGTAAGTTGGCAATATGGTTGCTAGTAGTGTACAAAATGTCCAAAAAGTGTCAGAAGATAAAAGTCGTCATAGTAGCAATGTCAAGATGGTCGCCCCACTTGAGACATACACGAAAGAAAAACAGCGTGCTGTTATTAGCTTTTTGGCTAGTGAATGTGTAAAACCTATTGAAATTCATCGTAGAATGAAAGCTAAGTATGGCGAGTCAAGTTTGTCACAGCAGCAAGTTAGGGAGTGGAGTAGAAAATTTATAAATGGTGTGACATATCCGAAAGACGCTCCTCGCCCGGGTCTAACAGATCAAGTTGTGATGCTGGAGAATATTGTAGCTTATAAGGGAAAGTCGCCCAGCGTCTGTGGAATGAAATAGCCATAATTATGGACTTAATTCATGGTTCTTAAGGTGCCGGTAAGATGGATACCACTAAAGCTGACACCCGAGCTGAAACAGCGGCGTGTTTACGTCTGTGAAGAACTTGTGTGGTGATTTAAACGAAAACGTAATTTCTTGGCGATATTCCTTAATGAGGTTGAAACATGGGTCTACTACCACATCCAGGAACCAAAAACAGCGAGCATGGAATGGCGTCATTTTTCATCCCTAAAACTTGAAACTGATATAACCATCTGCAGGGAAAGTTATTCTTACTCTCCTCTGGGGCCTAAAACGCCTAATTTTCGAGCACTACGCGTCTAGGGAGAACACAGGCACCAGTGCCTCGTATTCAAATCTGCTGAAGAACCATCTTAGACATGCGATAAAGATAAATGGAAGTGGACTGCTGTCTACAGTTAATTTTAAACAGCATGACAATGCTCGGCCTCATACTGTCCGTGCAACGGCTGCTACAGTTGAAGGCCTGCATTTTCAGTATCTGCCACATCCTACTTACTCACTAGCTCTCGCTCCCAGTAATGACCACATGTTTGCACCACTCAAGGAGGCACTGGGGGTGGTGGTAAGAAGTTCCGATTGGATGAAGAGGTACACCGAGCGGTGCATGACGTTGCGTAAACAAACAATTTTTGGCTGTAGTCGGATTTTCTGGGAAACAACGTATGCCTCTATAAATATATTATTTGAGTTTTGCAAGGTGAGGACAACACATTTTGATCGTTTTTTTTATCGAGGGGAAACAACCCCTTGAATAGGTTTGTCTTTAAATGTCCACACAAAATAAATACAAATGTTTAAAAGTGACATTCTAACCAAATGGATTTTGTGTCTATTTGATTGGCGTCTGTATAATTAAAAAGCAAAATTACACTAGTTTATAAGAAAAATAATATGTTAAGCCTGTTTGTATATTAATAAAATTACACACTGCGCATGTGACGAGATATAAATACAATTTAGTTTCTCCTGGAGTCGTGATGTATTTGCAAATCACTTAAGTAAATACATAGGTCTGAACATAGTTTTAAATTCTCCACAATGGTTATTTTCTATTTAAACTAGGCGCAAACCAACCACGAAAAGTTAAATTTCCTTTATTCTCGTCACATCCGTAGTGTGTAGTGTTATCAATAATAAGAACATTGGCTGTAGAATATAATAAAAAATATTATTTTTCTTTAAACTGCTGAAATGTTATATTTTAGTTAAAATCTAATTCAATACAGACAAATAAGCTACCTTGCTGCCATCTGTTGAGTATCTGTCAATTTTGCACATCTGCATTAATTTTGTATGGGTAAATAAATGGCATTTACAGTTAAAATAAATCTTCAAGGAGTTGTTTCTCCTCTATTAAAGCGATCAAAATGTATTTTCCTCACCTTGCAAAACCCAAATAATATATTTATAGAGGCATACGTTGTTTCTCGCAAAATCCGACTACAGCCAGATGTTTTGTTTTTCTCACAGGAATTCGAGCACTTTGTCAGCTTTCGAGGATTTGAAAATGAGCGTGGGGGAGATTATATAGAAAATAATGGGATGTGTGTCTCAATAAATTATTATTAAAAACGTTTTTACTGTTTTCATTTGACTGGCATAATTCATAATAATAAAATAATCCGTAGGGCAGTTTGAAAGCTAGATAATGAGTGTACTGAAAAAAAATGTTGAATTCTGATGACAATAAAAATGTATATCTAGTTTCTTCGAGAGTAGAAATCGAAAATCAAAATGGTAACATTAACTACATCTACGTAGCAGAGCTGAAACGGGTCGGAACCCAGTGATCCGATTTCGATCCGATGACCCGGAGGACAAAACGTTCTTTCCTTATAACTTTCGGCGTGTGAACGGTGTGTCTTTTATGAGTGATCGGAAAAGGGTATTTTACCCGGAGAGGAGCAAGAATACGCAGCCGAGAAAGTTCCTAATTAATAATAGTAAACCTATGGAGAAAGTCTTATAGCGGTCCATGTTTGAAAAGAACAAAAATCCCTCCGAAGGTGTAGAAGTAACTCTGATCTCAGAACGGCTATTCTGGCAGAATTTCTGCAAGCCACAGGAACAAAATCAGGTGCAGTGATTCCTCAAGACCTCAGCCCTCGTTGTGGAGGTATCACCACCCAAATTCTCGACAACATACCCGACTTCAAATTTTTTGCTGTCAAAAATCGATGAAAAACCGTGCAAAACTCCACTTACACCCTCTTAATATTGACTTTACACCTCCCCCCAAACTGAAAATCCTGGTGGAATCCCTGACCAGGTGAAATTGAGTCAAGACAGGGTCGTCGTGTCTAGATTCGGTCACTAGGTCAAGTGGGTTAAGATTCCATCTTCGAGTCGCTGGATTACAAAGTTGTTCTGGTCCTTTGGGTCATGACGGAGTTACCGAATCAATGACGTCATTTGAGACATGAATAGGTCTTTCGGGTGAAGTGTTGGACCGAGTCAGGCCGGGTCTCTAAAACTGACCCGGTTTCAGCTCTATATGCAGTAAAGACACAAACGCCATGAAGAAGGACTGCTACCAAGTGCATGATAGTTTCCCGAGGGTCAGAAAATTCGCGATATATTAAAGAATATAGGAAATATTTGTAATCTACAGGGAACTTTCAACTGAGAAAAACGCATTCATTTTAATAGACAGCTAAATATTTTCTAAAAAAAATCATATGGGAAAATTGCAAAGTAGAAAGCAGTCATAGCGTTCGTCTCGTTATCGGAGGAGCACAGGAACAAACATACACTACCGGCCAAAAGTATTGCATCACCCGCTGAAATGATGTAAATTTATCATTAATAATTAGAATGTTAATGATTTTAATAAAAAAAATGTTTTAATGTTATATGCAAATTATAATTAATTCATTTTTATGCTTTTTTTAAATCTGGCAACAGTAAAATTACTTATATCAGTCAAAAATGATTTTAAAATTATTCTCAGCTGGTGTGAATAACTACATGAATATTTGTTTACATACAAAGTAAAGTGTCATTGACAATAAGAAACAACTTGAAATTATACATATGAGTATTCATTTTCTATCATTTGTGCCTTTCACTGAACAATTTACCTGTAAATACCCATCACTGAAGAAATTCCGGCTTTAAGTGAAGAAATACCAACTTATTCATCGTTTCTATTAACCATATTATAGGTACGGCAAAAATCAGCGAAATTAGAAACGACAGACATGCAGTAATTGTTGAATTATACAATTTAAAGTTTTCTACGCGACAGATCACAAAACGAGTGAAAATATATTAACCTACTGCTGTTCACACTATTCAACGTTTCAACAAGACTCAGTCAAACTCTAACCCCAACGTTCTGGAAGACCACGAGTAACTTCAAACAACGAACATAAATTTATGGTTATCACGAGCAAACTTCAACGAACACCCACAGATTCAGAAACTCAAGAGCAAATTAACTCCACTCGAAAAACAGCCGTATCTAGTCCTACAGTGAAACGCCGACTTTCAGAACACGGTTTAAAGGGATGCTTTCAGCTAGAAAAACACCCTTGAGAAACTAAAGTAAAATTAAAAGATTACAATGAGCTAAAGAACATGAGAATTGGTCGTTAGAACAGTGGTATCAAGTGCGTTTTAGTGACGAAAACGAATTCGATATTTTGGAGATAAACGCAGAAAATTTTTCCGTCGACTTCCTGGAGAACGTGTGAAAGAACAATGCATTAATTCAACTGTAAAACATTGTGGTGGATATGTGATGGTATGAGACCGTTTTGCGGGTGAAAAAATTGGTGATTTATTAAAAATTGAGAGTAAAATGTAAAAAGAAGATTATCTTCGTATCTTGCGGAGACATGCTATACCCAGTGACAAAAGACTTGTAGGTCGAGGGTTTGTTTTTCAGCAAGGCACTGACCGAAGCACATGTCTAAATTGTGTAATAATAATTTAGAACCCTCCCTCCCAAAGGAAAATAAAGGAAAAGCTCTGGTCAACATGCGATAGCCACCTCAAAGCCCTAACTTAAATCCAATAGAGTTATGGGCTGAGTTAGAGAGAAACGTTCGGAAACTTAGACCAGTCAATAAAACACAGGTGTAGGAATATTTGCAAAAATATTGGAATGAAATTGAAGCACATAAATTAAAAAAAAAAACTACTTTCGAGGATGTCTAGGTTCTGTGGTGCTGTATTGAAAGCTAAGAGCCGATAATTTAAAGAATCAAAAATCTGAACGACTTCTCTTCAAATTAGGA
>JAGDQP010021614.1:10718-30968 GCA_022664845.1 Lepisma saccharinum
TTTATGTTACATACTTGTATTTCTGCATGGAAAATAAATTTTTTGTTCGTGTTAATAATTGTGTGAAATCATTTCGTTTTCTAATGAAACCAATTGTGATACAATACTTTTGGCCGGTGGTGTATATGTTACATATTATTTAATTTTATTTATGGCCTTTAGTCAGCTAAGGCTCAGACCGGGATAGGGGGGTGGGTGAAAGGATTCGGGAATAAGGCGAATGTTACTATGGCTCATTATATATCTCTATCTATCTATCTATCTATCTATCTATCTATCTATCTATCTATCTATCTATCTATCTATCTATCTATCTAATTTCGTGGTTTCGGGTGTACAAGTGAGGTTGAAATGTTTCCGGCCCAACACAGAAGAAGTGTAAACATATGTTGTTAATATGTGATAGTGACTCTTTTGATTCAAGGATATGAAATTTGAAGCATGTAATTGTTGTTTCTTTTATTGTAAATTGAATGATTGTTGGCGGCGTGAAGTATGGAATTAAGTCGGCAGGAGAAGAGGTCGGTGCGTGCTACAAGAAGCGTTTTGTCTCATATTTAAAGGGATTCAGCAAATGTTGTAGGTCGTGTGGCGACTGAGGATGAAATCTGGATTGATCCGGAAACAAAAAATTATCTCATTAATTATCTTGAGCAAGCTTCCACAATGAACGCCGAATAGTACGGCAGTCTCCTAGACAAACAGCATACAACCACCAGGAAGAAGCGACGTGAGGATTTGAGAAACAGAGGCATTGAATCGACCTCAACCTCATTCGACCTCGACATCAAAACGTGAGGTCAAGGTTGAGTGAGGTCCAGGTTGAAATTCGATCACATGGTTGAGGTTGATTGAGGTCGAGGTCGAAGTTCCATCGCGAGGTTGAGGTTGAGTGACGTCGAGGTCGAAGTTCCGTCGCGAGGTCGAGGTTGAGGTTGAAGTCTTATCGCGATGTCGGGTCAAATGTACACCTATGCTGAGCAAGGGAATCACGTTCCTCAAAAACAGCGCAAAGCTCATCGAACAATACAGAAATAAGAACAGTTAGATTTTGAAGTGCTTGATCACCCCCCCCCCCCCCTATTCTTTCAATCGAGCTTCAACTGACTGTTGCTGTTTATCTTACGTATGTGGACCACCTGTTATTACATTCTACTGTGCAATGCATTTTTGTTTTTGTGTTACTGCTGCCCACACACATTTTCATTTCCAGCATGCATCTCATCGTTGTTCCCATCACGCGATATATGCCACCCACTATACAGTACTGTCTCGCTGGTTGCCTATACGCACGGCGTTTTCATCCTTCCTGCCTGTTCTCCCATCTTCGGGCACTGAGATGAATCTGCGTCTCTTTCGCATATGGGCGAAGTATACACCCAAAGCAAAAACACGTATTTTCCGTTTTCGTTTCTTCTTTCTTCCTGCTCCATGCCACCCTCTTGGTGGAAAAACACTCATTTCCGTAGCACATTGTGGCAAATGTTGTACGCGTGATTAATTCATTTCCGGATGTTCTGCTTTCTTCGCATGGGTGCGTTCTACCTCATTGCCTTCCTTGCGTCGATTATGGGTAGTATTTCGTACATTTAACCTTTTCCGATATCTCCTCTCGTTCTCGCAATATTTCACACAACCTTATTTTGACCCATGTTTATAACCCTATTTGACCCTTTCAATGCGGTTGTTGGCCGATATAAAAAATACGTGTCGCTTCTTTATCGATGTTCTCTATGTCTGAGCAATCTTATCACCGGCGAGTTACACCTGGGTACCCTTCGTTGTTAGTTGTGGAGTGCATTCTGAAGAAGGAGGTGGTATATTTACGAAACTGTTACAATCTAGTTTCTTTCTGTTATTAAAGTATTATCAGCCTTGTCATAAATCTGTGTTTTTCTTTATCCAAGATGATACAAAATCCTATTGTTATAATATCCATATAGATCTATTTATAAATGCTTCTGGAATAGGAACCCTTTTCTTCACAATACTGGAAGCAGGGGGGCGGATCCTGGATTCTTCGTAAGGAGGGGCGCTTATCTAAGGGAATAGATCAGGGACATTTACGATATTCTTTTGGTAAATGAATTTTTTAAGTATAATTCCCCTCATATTTCTAAGGGCTCATTTTCAAGCCCGCTTACACGTGATACAACAATAATAAAACTACACCACGAAACACCTATGTTTCAATTGGCTACTCACCCTAATCGCAAGCAACACAAGCGGGCTTGAAAATGAGCCCTAAGTTTTATCATGGAATATGAAATACTAAGATCATTCTTCCGAATAGAATCAATTTGTTATTAAAACAGAGCAAGTAGAAGTTTTCTATGTTTTTAAATCAGAAGGTAAAATGACTAAATAGTCACATAAAGTAAAAAATATTTTTCCTTGAAGAGGGGGCGCGCGCCACCTCTCTGGATCCACCACTGACTGTAAGAAAATTCCAGAGAATCAACAACGCTTTTACTTTAACGGAAAAGGAAAAGTCTTACGAATTTCGGCACCTTTTCTAACCCTGTTCGTGGTAGTCATTTGGACTTTAAGAAACACAAGAATAATAAGACGTGTTTGTGCTAGTAAGAACAAAAAAAATATATGGAATTGGTACCACCATTTAGTAGTAAATTGTTAAGAGTCATTTATTGAAATAAATCCTCCAGAAACTCGCCTAGTCGATTCTATTGACAATTTTTGTTTAACAAAAGAGCATAGCTCTTTCATTATGGGAAACTTTAGATACTATTATATTATTCTAGATATTTCACAGAGAACATTAATTTTCTTGCCTTGGTTTATATGTATCACACAATACATGCATATGGAGGCATAAAAACTAGCAGTAGCACAATAAAAACTAAAAGGTTTCCAGGACACGTTTGATTTATAGAGCCATGAACGGCCATTTATGATAACAGGTATTTTATCTATTCTCAGCGTTTTATCCATAAGTGCTATATTATCAAATTCTGTTGCGCAATTTACTACACCATTTCACACGAGTAGTCTGTGTTTAGGATTGTCCAGCCTTGATCCAATTGAACATGGCTGCTGAAAAGCAAGTAATAAAAATCCATCTGGCAAATTGGGTTCCACTTTCCAGATCTGACCCGTCTGCGTTTGTTAAAGAAGATATAACAAAAATGTGAATTTCTATTCAGAAGAATCCTAGAAAGAAAACGTACTTCGGTGGATTGTGTTTTTTTAATATTGATAACATTCAGATTGAAGATTTGACATACTGCAGTGAGAGTATATTGTTTTAATTGACAATGACATCTACCTAAATGCTATACTGGACTGACTGTTCCCATACAAAATTTCATGAATATATGAAGCCAGGGAACGGAGAGGATACTTAAGGGCTGATTTTCATGAAAACTTGCGTTGCTTGCTTTGGTTGAGTTGGATGAGTAGCCAATTGAAACACGTTTTTCATTGTGTGTTTTATTGTAAGGTAAGTGTAACATGTGTTTCAATTAGATATTCACCCAAATCCCAAGCAACGCAAGCTTTCGTGAAAATCATCCCTAACACGTGTTTCAATTGGCTACCAAATTGCAAGTTTCCAAGGAAAGCAGCCCTTATTGTTTGTCCACTTCTAGTCTAAACCAATATGGACCAAATTTTCGGTCCGAACTTAGTTTGTTTCGCTTTATATCGCTGAGCGGCCTGTTTTCTGTTGTATGGTAGAGCGATACTAAGTGAATAAAACTGAGAACTGAAAGTTTGATTAACATTGGGTTGGACTGGAAGTGGACAAACGAGTTTAAATATTTGCTCTGGCGTCTCTCTTTCGACACTTAGCAGTCACTCCAGTATCGTTAACGTAGAGCTCGATGGTTACTGAATAATAAGGTGGACCGATTTTTTTCGGATATTGGGGTTCGAGTTGTCATCAAAAGTTGTACATTGGCACCAAATAAAGTCATGCCAAATATGACCGTCCTAAAACAATATTTAACCGGGCCCCTAAACCCCCTAAACGGCCCAATTGTTTTTTTGCAAAACAAGGAATAAAAATATTATACAAGTTTCCACATTTTGGGGTTTGAGTAGTTATGAAAAGTTGTGCATTGGTACGAAATGTGACCCTTCTTGGCCATCAAACGTTTTCGGCCATTTTCACACTAAAATTTTCGCGTGGTGAGGGAACCGGCTAGATATTGTTTTATCCTGCTATGTTCCGGCAAACAAACATAACATAACATTCTACAACTTTTGCACGCTACTCAAATTCAAATTTCTAAAAAAAAATCGGCCCTTTGCAAAAGTATAATTCTCTCGGACCCCTGGGGCCCGGGTAAATATATTTTGATCCTGTCTGTGTTTGGGGCGACCAAACATAACATAACATTCTATAACTTTTGCACGGTATTCAAAAACAACTTTAAAAAAATCGAAGGGCCCCAAAACGGCCGATATTTATTTATTTTTGAAATTTGAGTTTGAGTAGTGGGCAAAAGTTGTAGAATGTTACATTATGTTTGTTCTCCGAAACACAGCTGGATCAAAAAATATCTAGCTGGGCCCGCGAAAAATTTTAGTTTGAAAACGGCCAAAAACGCTTGACGGCCAAGAAGGGCCACATTTGACATGGCTAAATTTCGTACCAATGGACACTACATTTCGTAATACTTTTCATAACTACTCGAACCCCAAAATATGGAAACTTGTATCGTATTTTTATTCCTTTTTTTTCGACAAAAAACAATTGGGGCCCTTTAGGGGTCCAAGGGCACGGTTAAATATTGTTTTTGGACTACCATATTTGGTACCAATGCACAACTTTTGATGACAGCTCGAACTCCAATATCCCCCCCAAAAAAATCGGCCCACCTTACCGTATAAATATCCTTTAAGATGATTAGTTATTTAATAAGGATGAAACTTGTTACGTTTTGAGGAATATTGTTTTCAGTTATTGTATAAGGAAGATACATTATACGTGTATGTGTATCGGTGAAATGTTCTATAAGATTACTGAATACCTATGGTTTTGGTGCTCATGAGTTAAGTATGGTTACTGCTGTTTGTTGAATACATCTTTAGACCTACGACATTTGTTCTGATCAAAAGGGTTAAGATTTTAGATAATAAATGTGTTACTAATGCTTTAGAAATCTGGGTATTGATTGAAATTCAGTTTATTGTTATGATAGAAATCTTAATTGGGATATGCTAAACAGCGGGTGGACTTCACTGACTCCCCAGAACAATCTAATTGATATAATTGCTCGGCTTACAAATTTAGATAATGTTTGATGAGTAAATGGTAACTACGACTGTTTCAGTATTATATATATGAATGTATTATATATTATTAACATATAATAATAAAGAAATATATTAAGAGGATCATTCTAAGCGTAGGGGTTAGATAATTGTAATTGAATATTGTAATAATCAATGAAAGTTTTATGTTCACTTATGGTTGTAAATATATTCACATATTCTTGTTTGATCATAATCAAATACTTGTGAAAGACCACGAGATTTTACACAGAGCTACAGCACACCTGACGTCCTCAATCAGCGCATGCGCTGGTTTGAAAGTTGTCTGCTCGCCACGACGAAAATTCTGTTCTGTTCCGCGTGCTATCGCTGTGTGCTCGATTCAGCGTCTACAATAACAATACTACTGGAGTGATATCAACAATGAAAGCAATTTAGAATCACTTGTGCAGATTGTAGTTTAAGACATGGTTAAATTATACAAGTGAGTTTATTTTAAATTTCCGTGAAGTATGTTAACAAAGGACCAGGAATAAATATAAATATTTAACAAACGGCTCGCTCAATTCCCCTTCTTACACTCCTGGATATAAATATGTTAATAGAGGATGTAATCAAGACTGCGAAGAAGCTGAAATGGAAATGAGCCGGTCACGTAGCTAGACGATCAGATGGAAGGTGAACGACAAATGTACTACATTGGATTCCTAGAGAAAAGAAGCGATCGAGACGACGTCCGAATGCAAGATGGGTAGATGAAATCAAGCGTTTTTCAGGCGCTACATGGATGAGGATAGCGGCAGACCGAGATATGTGGAAAGAAAAGAGGGAGACCTTCATCCAGCAGTGAATAGAAAACGGCTGAATATGATGATGGTGATGATATGTTATCTAATAGAAGGAAAGAATTTGGATTTTAGTTAACAGGTGATTCTTAAATATGTTGAGCTCGCTGCACACTCCAGAGCATATGGCACATTTTAAACATTTGCTTTTGGCTTTAGCTGGTTCATTAAATTCACACAAATAACAAATTAGTGACTAAGGCATTTTTGATAGTGTATGTTACAGAAGGAATATAGCACGGATCTTCTATTCTACATTTTGAACTGAGGAGGTAAAGAGATAGAAAATAATTACTTTTTTTATTTCTGTCTGCTTTTGAATTATTTAAGGTCTATTGACATCTTTTGCTCAGGCCCGAATGAAGTACGGACCCACGTGCCATACTCATTGCCAACCCGAACTCAGTGACGTTAGCTCCTGGACCATGAGGGCTGGGTTTTTGCCTGCTTTATAGGTAGCAATTACCAGAATTCACCCATATATTTGATTCTTGCATGCACGCCTGTATAGCGAATTAGTTATACTTTTTATTTGGTCAAGAAATTTCTGGTCAACCTACATTAACTTTAAAATGAGGCATTGTTCGACAATCTTTTCAACAGTTAAGGCTTGATTTCAAGTTTCACGCGACAAGCTACATGCATAAAGGCGCTTTAATAGTAGTCGTAGTAGTTGTATATGTAGATGTAGCATTAGTAGTAGTTGTAGTGGTAGTGGTAGTTATAGTAGTAGTACTAACGTTGTTGCAGTGGTAGTATTAGTTGTAGCAGTTATAGTAGTAGCAGAAAGTTATTATTATTATTTATGTTCATGTTGTAGTATTAGTAGTGTTCTTGTAGTAGTAGTAGTAGGATTAGTTTTTGAAGTTGTAGTAGTTGTTGTTGTTGTTGTAGCATTAGTACAACTGTTAATATTGCCAACATATTTTATTCACCCCGTACCAACGGCTAGGCAAATCAGTTAGGTCTAGTGTTACGGACTATATAGCAAATTCGATGGACGAAGGCAAGCAAGTTGATGTGATTTATATTGACTTTGAGAAAGCATTTGACAGGGTTAATCACAATATATTACTGGAAAAATTAAATCACTATCACTTCTCACACACTGTGATTAGGCTCCTCTATTCGTACTTAACAAATCGCAAGCAATCAGTTGTCTATAAAGAATACAAATCATATGAATATTCTGCACTCTCAGGAGTTCCTCAAGGTTCAAACCTAGGACCTTTGTTATTCCTCTTATTTGTTAATGACCTTCCTGATTGTGTGACTGATAATGAAAAATTGTTATTTGCAGATGACTTTAAAATATATACAAAAGTCAACTCTATCGGAGACTGCATAAGACTTCAGCAAAGCTTAGATAATATTGCAAACTGGTGTGCTATTAATCAACTTGGAGTCAACATAAGTAAATGTAAAGTATTATCATTTAATAGAAATAAAACCACTCATCAATTTGATTATTCCATTAATAAAATTGTACTAAACAGACCTACTGTAGTTAAGGATCTTTGTGTCAGTTTTGACTCGAAATTGACTTTTAACATAATGTTAGAAATATAACAAATGAAGCCTTGAAGTTACTAGGATTCGTAATTAGGACGGGAAGAGAATTCAACAACATATCAACATTGAAAAAAATTTACTATGCTTATGTTCGCTCCAAGGTAGAATATGCTTCTTCTATTTGGAATCCATATCAATTGAAACATTGCCAACAATTAGAGAAAATCCAATCAAAATTTCTTAAATTTCTGACTTTTAAAGAAACTCGAATCTATCCTGCTTATGACAGTTACAATGCAGTCATTAAGAACTTTAAAATTCAGAGCTTAGAACAAAGGCGCAACATTGCTGATCTGTTATTTCTTCGAAACATTGTTCAAAATAAGTTAGATTGTATGGATTTAGTTTCGACATTACAATTTCGTGTCCCATCATCTAAAACTCGCGTTAATAATACTGGTTTCTTCCACTGTAAAAAGGCAAGAACCAATATCTTAATGAGGTCACCAATCTGGAGAATTTGTACTATATATAACCAACTCTGTACAGTTCACAATGATCTGGACGTATGCTATATGTCACCTAAAGAATTTAGAGATACAATTGTCAATAAACTCTGTACAACTACTTTGTAAAGCTCAACACTATAATTAGGCCATTGCCTGTTGTGTTGTCACTAAATAAATAAATATAAGTGAAGACTGAATGAATCCCAGTGAGTTTTCGTTTTACGTCAATTATTCAAAATTCAGTGCAGGTAAACACAATTTAACTTTCACGGACCAAAGTTCGTTCCGTACTCCAATGATGGGTACAATTAGTGTTAAAGAAATCCTACTAGTAACCTCAGGATTATGCGCAGACACTTTTGGGAGACGTAAATGGAAAAAAGGCGGGAAACCCCACTGAGACTGAGCCTGAAAAGATTTATTTAGCCCTCCACAGACCATCCCAAATCCTTACTCACACGTAATACCTAACACCCTTGCCTGAAACTAGAACAAAGGGAGTTACATTACGACTGTGCGTGTATAAACTACAACGATATGTATACAGTGCTACCAACAGTAACAAACTCAGCCGGTGTTTTTCTTATCCATATATATACACGAGGGATGATAAAACAAACATACTCATCTCATTTATGCCTGCAACAATATAAACATGCATACGAGAAATAGCCATTATGTTACCTGGTTCAGTTTGCATATTCGCTATATATATATATGTCATGAATACAAAGTCAATGGTGGCTTTGTGTAGATGTTTATTATGTGACGAGAAACTACGTCATCCTTAGCTGAAGAGATGATTGCAAGCAAACATTGATGGGGTGCATCTAGTGTCGTAAATAAAAAGAAGTTCGTTTTTTTCTAAAACCATTGGCCTTTTTTCTAAATTTTGTTTTTTTTTCAAGGCAGGAATTTGTAATAATGCTAACGTTTCTTTTCTTTAACCAATCATTATTTTTATATAGGTAAATAAGAAGAAATAGAACGTAAATGAAACCCTAGATATTGAAAGATTACGAACATTTTTTTGGTATCTGTATATGATTGAACAGTTCTCAGTGTTGCCAACTTTAAAAATATATATTTTTTTAGATTCTTGCATACTGTATCAGTCCTAAACTTATCCTAAACATCATTCAACACAATAGAAGAAAAATTTGGGTGTCCTTGACCTCAAGCACCTCAGTTCTCAGTATTGCCAGCTATTTCAAAATTCAACTTATAAAAATGACCTTTATTAATACAAATCTACACGTGTGTATTGATTTACACGAAATTTGACATGCATGTTCATTAGGTACCGGGACAGGTCATACAGACACTCAAGGCGCCATAGTGTTTCAGTGTTGCCAAACGATTTTAAAATTTCTAAATTTCATATATGTTACTGTTGGACTTATATCCCTATTGATTTACAGCAAATTTGACATTGGCCTTAGGGACAGTTCATGGGGGTACTTCCGATGCCGCAGTTATCAGTGTGTCCAACCAATTTCAGAAAATAAAATTTTTAATTACTTCCATATTATCATTGAACATATCGTTGTCAACTTTGTATTTATGTACTGGGACGCGTCATAGAGGTACTTCAAGTCCCACACTTGACAGTGTTACCAATCAATTTAAAAAATTAAATATTTACTACTTCCATACAGTTCGACGTATCCGCACTAAACTTTGAGTATACATATTCGACAGAATCGAAACATATTGTGATTGTTCCCTGTACCCAAGCACCCAGTTGTCAGCGTTGCCATCCATACTTTTACGTGCCGATAGCTATTAGCAGGGTTAGGATTTTTAAGGGACAATTTTTATAGGGAAAAGGAGTTGAAATAATACCAAAAAGGGGCAAAAAAGGGTTTGGTCTGATATATTTATTTGAAAATTACAGAATACGTTATCAGAATAAACTAAATGTACAGAGAAAATTAATTGTATTCAGTAGGTTCCGTACCAGTATCATTCGTCAGAGAAATGAGGAATAACAAGCTTTTGTACCTCACAATATTAAACATCTCTAAGTTTTTAAAACGTTGAATTAGTAATTGTTTGCAAAACCTTAGTCAGGGTGCGCGGCCGCTGGGATTGTTCCCAGGACCTTCAGACTGCTAAGTCACCTTATAGAGTGGAATTCCCGCTATGTAAAAGCTGCTCACATATCGATGTTCAATTCTTTTGAATTTTGGTAATTCGAAGAGATTGTCGGGTTGTTTGAAGAGTCCGAGTCTTGTTTTTTCGATCCTTCAATCTGGAAATACGTTGCTGTATTCGGGTCTGGTTGGTGTTTTTCATTTAACATTTAACGTGATTCCTTGAATCGCAAGCATTGCATCTTACAACAAACAATTGCATCAATTTCGATTAAATCCTGCTTGAATTCCTGAGTCAGGACGAAAATTCGGGATTTGGAGACGTTCGGCATGACATCATCTTGCATTCACTAACAGGAGACAACTGATTCTTGTGAAATTGCTTGTGAAAAAAGATAATGAAATGAACATACATTGTAGACTCCCTTCACGATATCTGTGCACTTGGCTTGCAGCTGACGTTAAATTCGTTCCAACCAATTGTTATAAAAATAAATCCAGTAGACCCACACTTATTTTAACAAGTTTCAATGAGTGGAAATCTTTATTGTTAGAGGTATGATTTGCGGTTTGCCTTCAATCCCGTGATCACTATCATGAATTCATGATACCGTGCGTAATATAAATTGTAATCCAAATGAAATTTAAAAATAAATTAAATCATAAAATATGCTGTGCAAAATATAAAAAAATCCCTTTCGGTAGGCCTACAGGCTGAGGTAGATTTCTAAATTTCGCTGGGAGCCGGGGCTCGCCCCCCAACTTCAGTGCTTTTGAGAGGATGCGCCTCCTTTATCTTAACCAAAATCTCCCTGCAGCACTACACCACCACGGAGTACATCTTCACCCTCCCACGGTTGGCTGCGCACCCAAAGGGAAGATTTGCCCCATTTATTGTAACCTACTCTTGGTCATACACCTTCATTGAAAATTTCGTTTCTCTACCTTCAATGATTTGGAAATTGGGTTTTTGGGGCGGCCATTTTGGATCCAAGTTGACGACTTTTTGAAAGTTTTCTTATTTTGTCGTGACCTACTTGTGATAGTACAACTTCAAGTAAAATTTCATTTATCCAGCTCAAACGGTGTGCAAAATGGGATTTTGGGCGGTCATTTTGGATCCAAGATGGCGACTTTTCCCAAATGTTGTGATATTTCCCTAAGCTACTCGTCATAATGCACCTTTATGCCAAATTTCGTATCTCTAGCTCAAACGGTGTGGAAAATGGATTTTTAGGTCGCCATTTTGGATCCAAGATGGCGTCTTTGAACTCATTAGGTAACATTTTCATAATCAAAAAGTGATGTTGTACCTTTATGCCAAATTTGATTTCAATAGCCCCAGCGGTTTAGGCTGTGTATTCTATACAACAATGGGTTCGGCGGCTATTTTGGATCCAAGATGGCGACCGATTTTGCTCATTAACGAACTTAACCGAGCTATTAAGCCTAGAAACAACATATAAAAATTTGGTTCAAATATCTTCAAAATTATGGCCGCTAGCGTGTTAATATATAAATATATATATATATAAATATACACTTTCATATCGTACCGATCTCAATAGGTATATTTTCTTCGAAATCTACCTAAAAGTAAGAGTAAAGGTTAGAAAAGGGAATTGTGGGCAGAGTGGAGCTAAAAGGGATAAAGGTTTGAAGAAAGGAAAAAAAAAATGCGCTGGAAAATTGACCCCATTTTCGACTGAAGGCAACATGTCTTTCAGATACCTCCGATTGGACATACAAGAAAAAGGTGCGTACTGCGTACCTTCTTGTAAAATACTTTTTGTTACACTGTCTGTATATTTTCACAATGAGGGCGACGCTTAGGGCCCGAAGCATGCCCCCGAGTTTTTATAGTGGAACACAATATATTAGTAAACGCTAACATCTCCTCTTGAATCAATATTTGGTTTAAACATTGCAACATATCTATGTATGTCACTATCTTCACTTTCACTGGGTTTTATTTTAGCGGTACGTTCTAGTGGCTGTGGAGATTGTCTCCTATTTGTCGTTTAGTTCGAGATGTTGTACCTATTTAGCACCATTAGTTTGTTGTTTCGGAATTGTCCTGAGTGCAGGTTTGTACATTAAAGTGTGTATACACTGTATCACCCACTGTACGGGGCGATATACAGATTTTTTAGCACTCATCTTTTAGCTGTCAAAATAGTATAGATGCCATGTTGGATCATCCAAGTCAATGTGGATACATGTTAATAGAATATTACTCTGAGAGAAAGAGCGAGTATAAATTTCATGCATAAAGCGGAGCAAAGTAAAGGATTTCAAGCCTGAAATACAATTCTTTACGAGTACGTATATTCAGATAAACATTAATTCACGTTCGTTCAATAATATACATAAGTCTTGTTATTTCAAATTACCCTAACCAGTTCTTGTTTGTGGTTCTTTAATATTATCAGCAACAGAATGTCCAAAATTAGTACAGAATATTGTGAAGATGAGATTTTGATTTCATACGTTAGATACTTTTGTGGTACCCTACTGTAATGTTCGTCCTCTTAGCTAGGTTTTTCATTCAGCAAATATTAAGTGAATCTTTGAATGCATGGTCTGTTCTCAGTTTTTATGTATTTTTAATTACGGTTTAATTTTTTAAAATTTTTATTTTATTTTGTTTTGTTTTTAATATTAATTTTAACATTAATTTCATCAGAATAAACACGAAAATTTAAAGTGCCGTACATTTGGGTAACAATAAAGGCACTTTCCATTTTACGCGTGCAGAGCTGAAAATGTTGGATTTCAATGATGTGGATACCATATCATCATCTCGGAGTAGTGCTGTACAATCTCTGTAGAACGACAATTAGCTCTTTGTTTCCCTGTACTTGAAGGTGAAGGGAGGTCACAGTTCAATTGTATTCATTTTAAAAGTTTGAAGATGATCTTCTAAGCGGTGGCTCAGCTGTTGAAACTTACTAGTCCTTGAAATTCTTTAGGGAATTGGGACGGTTGGAAAGTTTTCTGCCTTCATCACCTGGTCCCCCGACAACTTCATCGTATTCAGAACTTTGAGAGTTTCATTTGTTTGAACGTACTTTCTCTTCCCCCCCCTCCCCCATATTTTTATTCTATCTCTAACTCCCTCACACAAGTAGAAATTCACTTCTTGTCACAAGCTCACCACCAACCGATTCATTCATTCTTTTATTCACGCTTTTACTACTTTATTTGCCGTTTCTTTTCTTCACGGATGTCCTTCCTTCCAATTCTTTCTGTTCTTTTTCTTTCTAGATTTCTTTATTCATTCAGCCTTTATTTCATTCCATCTTTGATTCTTTCTTCTTTTCTTTTCTTCCTTTTCCTTATTTAATTCTTCTTTCTTTCTGCTTTTTATATTTCTCTTTCTTTCCTCGTTCCCTCCTTTTCCTTCTTTCGTTCTGCCTTCCTTCCTATGTTTGTTTCATCCTTTATTTTCTTTGTTTATTTCCTTTCTTTTCCTACTCTGCTTCTTTCATTTTGTCTTCTTCCTTTCTTTCAATCTTTCTAGCTTTCGCTTCCTCCTTTCTTTGTCCTGTTCTTCCTTTCTTCTATTTCATTCTTTGAATTTTATATTATTTCTTCCTAGGTATTTCTCTTTGTCTCATTTTCCTTCTATTTCATACTTTCTTTCTTTTCTTTGTCTTTCTGTTTCTTTCCTTCCGCGTTTATTCCTTTTACATCTGTGATACTTATTTATTTCATCTTTTGTTTCTGTCTTTTTCTTTCTTTCCATGCTTTTCCGTTTGATTCTTTTTTCTTTCCTTCTTCATTCCTTCCTTTTCCATCATTGATTCTTCTTTTTTTCCTTGTGTTTCATTTCATTTCCTGCTTTCTACCTTTTCTTTTTAATTCTTCATTTTTTCTTCTGAATTTTCGTCCTTCAATTTCACTCTTTCATTCTTTTTAATTCTTTCTATTTTCCTATGTATATCTTTACGTTTTCCTACCTCTTGCTCCTTCCTTTTTTCTTTATATATTTCTTTCCTTTTTCGTTTGCTTGTTTCATTTTTCTTCTTTGATACTTCATTCTTCCTTTCTTTCTGTTCTTCTAATATCATACTTTCTTTCAGGCTATATCTTTAATTCCTCCTTTTTTATTTATTCTGTTCTGTTTCTCTTTCTTTTCCGCTATTACGAGAGCTCCAAGGGTGTAGCGGAGTCGGGACGTGTTGGAATGTCAAACCTGCATTGCTTTGTAAAGAAAAGAAGTTATTTGAAGTGTCTCCAAGCTAAAGTTGCGATACGGGAAAGTAATTTTTCAAGAGTAATACTTGATAACAATACTAGCATATCAGCTCTCAAACAACAATAACTTTTGACGAGTATTGCAAACAAGTTGAAACTAAAGTTATGTACTACCATTTGTAGCAATGTGCAAAAGTCTGTGTCAGTGAATAGAAGCTAAAAACAGGAAGAAAACGACTACTCACTGGTAAAGAAACTTATGGCTGATAGTGTCTATTGATCCTCAGAGAAGTCTTCTGATTTTGGTAAATTGAAACAGAAAGCCTTTGTTGAAAGATCAAACTAAATGTCTCAAAAATAAAAAATGGATACTTTGATTATCTTGAGGACAATTCTCATATCTGCAAACGTTTGAATATATTTGCTCAACTGCACAGAGCTGATATCATTCAGTGTAGCTAAGTGTAAAGGGGGATTCAGTCAAATGAACTCAATAATATCGTCTACTCGAACCAGATTAATAATTCCCTACCTTTCATCTCTTATGTTTGTGAAATTCGACCCCCTCCCCTCCCCATCCGTCTATGAGAGACTGGAATAGAGCTGTGGGTATCGGTTAGGCAGTGACAAGCGAACGTGCGAGGTGAACCCAAGACTGAGTGCCAGAAATGATGTGGAAAATATTTGTTCTAAGATTTTATAACTGACTACATTGTAACTGACTTATGCTTGATGACGTCACAAGGCCATATCATACGGTTGCAAGTAAGACACTAGCCCTTCAGTTGGTCATTATTGAGTCTGTAAACGGATATAAAGGTACACTTGAAGAAAATTGCAATTAGTTTCGCGACTACAGTTGCGAACATGAGTTGGAGCACTTTCTTCACACATTGAGGAAAATGGCGTCATAGGATGTTTCCAAGTGACCAAATATGTTTTCGACTTCTCATTATTTACCTTATTGACCTAATAATAATATTTGAAAGAATTTGTTCAATCTGGCGAATACGGAGCGAATAGTTGGATGATGTTCTTGCAATGAACACACAGTTGGTGACGTCATAGACAGCATGGCTACGATGATAGATAGCATTGAATTGTTTCAATCTCATTACCCTTAAAAGATTATCTTGGTAAACCATGAATAGAATAGGTCCATAATTGGCTTCATAAATGCAGGTTTAGTTCGTGACGTCATAGTGCTATAATGTGCAAAAATTGCAGTTGCACGGAACGGCACTACAGAGTGTAGAAAGAAAATGGGAGGAAGCCTTGAAAATTTGGACATGGAGGATACTAGAAAATCAGCTGGACACAAAGCTGTCTAATGAATAAGTGCTAAAGATGAGAAACGAACAATACTGAAGACAATAAACAAGAGAAAAAAGTCGTTAGGACATTGGCTGAGTGTAGAGATTGAATAACAGAGTGCGATTGAAGGTGTGGTTGAGAGGAGAAGGAGGAAGGGGTACAATTAGAATCCAACTCTTAGAAGCATTAAAGAAGTTAAATCGTCAGCTGAGTTGAGAAGGAAAGCTCAATGAATGGACAGGGCTTTACGCACCTTCAAGGATCTGTCACTTTCACAAGAACATTAGTAATGATGATAGACCTTCCTACATAGAAACTCACACACACACACAGTTCAATAAGTAACAGTATTTGTTATTATTCTATTCAAGTTATGTAGAGCTGAATATCAAAGGTGTGTTTTATATAATAAAGTTCAAAATACAGTATATTTTCCCTTAATATGAGTACTACAATTTCATTATGTATTTTATGTCAGTGGGACACATTAGTGGTTCAACTGTATCCTAAGTGTTTAATTTAGTAATCAACGCTTCGGTAAAGTTTGAGAACCATTGGCTTAGAAGAATTTATATCTCTAAAGGTTACACCACGTTACCTTCTAATCTAATCTTGTGTTCGATCCCCAATTTAGACGCAAGTGATTCGAGGCCCATTAAAAAGTGTAGGTCCCTACGTTCGGGCGCCAATTTCGTATGAGGAAAAGCAATGTCATACTAATAGCAGTTTACCTTAGTCAGGAACTTTCGGATCATAAACTTCTCTCACAGCCGAATATCACCAACAAGAAAAGGAAGAAGAAGAAGAAGACAAAGGAAAAGAAGAACTTGTGGAGATTGGGGAAAATCTAGAAAGTTTTCAGCCTGTTTTTCTGCATTTATAGGGACTACGTATATTTTCATCAATTATCTTAAACTTTTACTAACAAGATGAAAATGTTTGCTAAAGTTCTTCTGGCCTTTTCTAATAAGATGCTAAGGGATTGAGAAGACAAACACACACACACACATATCGAAAGAGATTGGAAAGAGAGAAAAGAACAGAGAGTGAGAGGAAAGAGATACAGAGAGGGATAGAGAAAAAAGGAGAAGATAGATACGGTAAGGATAAAGGAGATAGGTGAGGGAGATACAGGAGAAAGTAGAAGAGCGAAAAGAGGGACAGGAAAGAGATAAAGAGAGAGGTAGAGAGAAACAGAGAACCAGAAAGGAGGAGAGGTTCGGCGGAAGGAGAGAAACAGAGAAAAGTCGAGAAAGGAAGAGAAACAGAGAGGGAGATAAGATAAGATAAAGAGTGAATGAGGAATAGGCAGAGAGGTAAAAAAAAGAGAACCGAAGCTGAGAAATATGCCAAAAAATACAGGCAACGAGGGAATAAGAACGGAATTCATGACCCCAGACAATCTCTTTTCCAACTAACAAAAGTAAACCGTTTTCTAATATTCTGGAAACTCAAATAGTGTCCTTGTAAAAAAAATGTTTGCTGTTCTTTCTAGCAGATAATTTCTTATCTATTTACCTTAACTTTCTATCACTTGATCTACGTTCTTATCTTTTAACTAGTCACACGGATGACAGCACACAACAATTGTATGTCCAGGTAAAAAAACAAAGGAAATAAATTCTACTTACTCTGTAGTTGGAATTCTTGAAGCGGAGATAATACAGAAGTGAGTTTACACTCAAGTGACACATATGAAATGGGAAATACGTTTCTAAGATGAATGACGTTAAATACATACGTACACACACACACCATTAGGAAGATTATATGATTCTAGCAGTGATGATTACTTAGCCAATTGCATTTCTGTCTATTTACTTGAACAATGTTGCCGATATTTGTTCACCTTCCTGTATTCTCATCCCATCAGCCCTTCTCGCCACATTTGAACAAGTTTTGTGGACCAAGCTGGTCAAGTCTACGTTTCTACATCGAAGTGGATGGAGTGTTCGATGCTACAGTACAAAAAAAATCGATTTTTTCCTCTATACCGTAACACAGTACTAATTTGTTGTTGTTGATAACTTTGAAAAACAACTTCTGGGTATATTTCGACACCATTTTCTAAAAAAAAGACAAAACAAAAAAAAAACAGTTTTAGAAAACTTGACCTTTCAGTATATTTGAGACATTTGTGTATTCTAAATGTTAATGCAGTTTCATAATCGACCAGGCATTGGTTCAGATTTTATGGCCACATGTTTCGAGTGAAAGAAAAAAAAAGTGTTCGAAAAACACTTCAGAACCTGCTTGGTACTGTCAAATTCACCAGCTCCCGAAGTGTCTCGCAAGCGCAACTTTTCTGTAGGAATTATTTAGCAGTAAAATCTGAACCTATGTATGTTCGATTATGAAACTTGATCAGTTTTAAAGCAGATAAATTTCACATGTACTGAAAAAAAAATCTTTTTATGAATTTGTTTTCTGAGAAAACGCGTTCAAATATGGCCGATTTTCCAAAATAACTACATTCTGTAGGAAATATTTACTCATAAAACCTAAACTAATGCCTCGTTGATGATAAAATTTTGCCAACATTTAGAACACACACGTGTTGAAACTATACTGAAATATCATTTTCTAAATATTTTTTTTGTTGTTGACAAAATTGCGCCGAAATATAGCGAACTCTTCAAAACCCAATGAAATTTCCGCTGTTATTACATAAACAGTAACAGTCCAAACATTTCTTAAAGTATATTTGGAAAAAAGTACGTACAAGTAGTTATTTACAAAGTTATAAATAAGAAGTACGCACTTTGTTACGAAAGAAAGTAAAACAAAATCCGAAATATTGAAATTTTCGTTTTTATCTTCAAAGATGTTAGAATTTTTAAACACCCTGTACAAACGATATGAGGGTAATCTTTTGACATCTCAAACTACATACAAATATCTGTCACATAAATAAAAAAATACTTCCTTATGTTAATTAGTTCCTATAAGTGTTAAATACCGTACAACATACTACGGTTTCAGCATCAATAAAGGAAGGGTTTAGCGAGAAGCTAGGATAACCCACACCCTGGTCAAAATTGAGCTTTTAAGGGAATAGTATACTGTTGCCATCTACCGACTTTTGACCAAACCACTGGTTGGAGTGGCTTGGCCGTGGAGTCGGAATAAGCCAAAGTATGAAAGTGGTTGGTATTGTATTATAGAACAATTCACATTTTTCCTTTTTTTCTCAGGAAGTTAAAATTATGGGTTAGCCTTTCAATTATCAAAATTGAATTTTAAAAAGGAATATTTCCATATACAGATGCTTATCAGAATAATGGAAACACCTGTAGTTGGCAACACGTCAGATGTATGGGTTGGCAGTGGTGTCGTGGCGACCGCAGCGCCGGACTGCTGGTGGTGGTGTGTTAGGTCGGTCTCCATACTACGTCAGGCGTCGTGGAACAGGAGTGTGTAGTGGCTGGAGCAGACGGAGGTAGTGTAAAATGGGAGACCTCTCAGAGTTTCAAAGAGGGCAAATTGTTGGTGCGCGGTTATGTGGAGTGAGTGTGACGGCAGTGGCTAGTGTGTTAGTTGTGTCGCCAGGGACAGTGTCGAAGGTGATGACGGCCTACACAACATACGGGAAAACCACATCGGGGAAGCGGAACAGTGGGCGGAAGAAAAGCATCAGTGACAGGGCACGCCGGGTATTAAAGCGCATTGTCAATCGGAACCGTCGTGCCACTGCGGCGCAAGTGACGGAGGAACTCAATCAGCACCTCCCCCAACCTGTTTCGACAATCACAGTCCGCCGCGAATTACATGACATGAACTTACGGGGTCGTGTTGCACGGGCCAAACCTCTCATCAGGGACCAGAACGCTTTAGCACGCCGCAAATGGTGCCGCGACCATGCAACTTGGACCGTTGACGACTGGAAACGTGTGGTATGGTAAGATGAGTCACCATTCACCCTATTCCAAACCACGGGCCGTGTTTATGTGTGGAGAACGCCCAAAGAAGCGTATGATCTGCAGTGTCTCCGCCCAACTGTGAAACATGGCGGCGGCACGGTGATGCTGTGGGCCGCAATATCATGGTTTTCATTGGGTCCTGTGGTCACACTTCGCGGACGCATCACTGCCAACGATTATGTCGCAATTTTAGGAGACCACTTGCATCCTATGGTCAGGATGTTGTTCCCGGACAATGACGCCATATTCCAGGATGATAATGCACCCATTCACACAGCTGGAGTTGTTGCAGCGTGGTTTGAGGAACATCGGGATGAAGTTCAACACCTCCCCTGGCCCGCCCAATCCCCAGATCTCAACATAATTGAACATCTGTGGTCCATCTTGGAAACACGACTCCGGCGACGATTTCCACCTCCATCCTCTCTCACAGAACTGGCCGATGCCCTGCACGAGGAATGGTGTAATATTCCACTTGCTACCATTCACGACCTCTATGCCTCCATCCCACGTCGCATCAAGGCTGTTCTGAAGGCGAAAGGTGGCCCGACACCATATTAATCTGGTAAGTTGCACTTTCGTTCAGGTGTTTCCATTATTCTGATAAGCATCTGTA